>JALBCR010001924.1:0-42500 GCA_030710515.1 Abscondita cerata
TATTCCGTTCAACACTGAAATTTTGGAGCGAAGTTTACATACAACTTAATTATGTTATTACAATCAAATTTATTCATGCTTACGCTTAATATACTGCACGTTCTTAACTGTATCGTAAATAAACGTAAATTTACATTATTTGCCATGAGGTATTAATACATACATTTTAATTAGAAATCAATGTTGTCGGGAAAAATGCATACATTTAATTTATTAACATGCGCACCTCTCAATACTATTTTCCGAAAAGTGGCAACGTGTTCAGAAAATTGTTATGGGCAATAAAAATGACTAAATTGCACCAACCTTATCGGGTGTTGTACTTTTACTAATGGAACCGAATTGGGGATATACTGAGTCACCCCTAACTTGTAAATGGTGCTTTGGTTTATGTAGTGATGCCACAACTTCACTTCAATTTACAAAAGATATACGCTTAAACCTTTTTTCATTTCTCAGATTAGACAACTTGCAAAATGGTTTCTTTCGAACAACTTTTAATTACCTCCTTGAATTACAATTAAATGTTTGTTAATAAGTATATCCAATTAAAAAGAATATAAAAAATCAATTTTAAGAACCTGTGCAGCAGTTAATTTTCCTTAACGCAACTGTTTAGTGTACAGTTCTTAGCAAAATTGTGTTGATAAAAAATGTTCGTTTTATCTTAATGTAGTTACTGATAAATTACATCTTTAGGTATATACTTAAAAATGTGACTTATTGGGTCAATTTATAGAGAGAACGTTAACGACTATCCACAATTTTTGTTTAAAAATTTAATCGCGCCTCATATTTTATTGTATTAGTAATGGTTTCAACTTTTATGCTTGAGTTTGATAAAAACCTTCACTTTAATATAAATTACTTTTTGTATTACTATATGTTATATAGGTAATCGAATTACAATGTACTTATATTCCATATTGCAACTTGTTAAGTTAAGTCGTTTCACTATAAATCTGCTTAAGTAATTGTACTAAAAATTATAGAAGAATGTCAATCGATGTCGTTAAAGATTAAAATGATCAAAAACAAATAGAATTATTATTCATTTTACAAAACTATTACTAGAACTAATAACATCAATTGAGCAGTAATAGTTATTTATGTAACCAGTTATGTTTGGTAAAACAAGCACCAAATAAAATTAGCCGTTTCATAACGTGTTTCGTACAAAACTTTAACTAATTTGAGTAATGTTCTATCTATTTTAACTATAATTTTTAATAAAAACTTTTTTATTTATTTTGTGTCTTTGCTTTTTTTGTTAGTTGTTATTTTTTTCCTCCAAAAAACTATACACATTTTAATCTTGGAGGAATACTCACCTGATTTTACATAAACTTTGGTTAATGGGCGACTAAAATAGTTGCATTGGTTTAAGAGCTGTTTAATCGGTTACACACATAATGCGATATACATAAAAAAAGATATATCAGTAGTAATACAGAATATCGTGCTCTCTTGGTGATATTTACACATATAAATATAAATTAATTAGCGACACAGCAAACAGACAAAACTCGATAGCCGTTGCTATTGAGTGAGACGAGTCCTTATCCTCCTTGAGCGTCAAACTTATCCCCCCGCTACGTAACACAGAGCGTGGATTTAAATGTAACAATGAGTAAATTAATTATAAGCGCCACCTTAACTTATAACGTACTTCATCAAAGCAGTTAAGGTAACTTTGATAGTAATACGAACAAACAGAGTAAGAAACCGTCGAGTACAAGTAATTTGTCTAACAATACAAAGTTCTTCAACATTAAACATATAGTTACCTGGAGATAAGTTACTTAACTAGAATCACATTCGTGTATCGTTCATTAAAGCGTCCTTTTGTAGCGTTCGACATCAATAGTTCCCTGTTATAGTTAAGAAATGGTTTAGTACTGGTAATTGAATTGTTCGGATACACACGCTAAAATTGAAATAGCTGCAAAGCAAAGCACTGATCGCGATTAAGGTCGGCAACACAGTATTGAAGAAAAGCCCTTTCCGATGTTAAGAAGAGACCCCCAAACGTCGCGTCGCTGGTCTCCGCTATCTTGCGTGACATAATTCTAACCGGCACCTCCTATCAGCATAGATTTATTTCCGAAAACCACTTCCTCAAGTACAAGTAAGGGTCAAAAGGTTAATCCTTCCAATTACAACAGCATAAGGCAGTAACGGTTCCAGAAGACAACCCACAATTTCTGGACGTAATCAAATCTCAGCAGGCATCAAGCAAAGTAATCCCAGAAAATACGATTGGACAAAAAAACTGTAATAATTAAAGAAACCTAATGAAGCGACTGTTCGTCACGTGGTGAAATATAGGTCTGTAAACTCACCAGCAAACGTTCATTCTAAACAACATTCCGGTTTATTTCTCATTACATATCCAATGTAATTTACGTTTCACAACAGGCGGATGGTTATAACAACTTCAGATTAATCCATCACTCGTGTTTAGAATTTCCTTTTGCAGTTCCTTTTTTTTAAATACGACTGTCCTCGTTGCCAGTTCAACACAAAAAGAAAAAACGTAAAACGAGCACAATTGGATTTAGACGTTGACCTCTCCTATTAAACTCGTAGTGAAAGTAGACAGGGGTGTAATAAGCAAAGTAACACGTACACAAGAAAATTTTAACGTTAGAAAAGTAAAAACTAGTAAACGTTAATTTTTATCGTAACAACTCAAATCTAGTAGTCGTAGTACAAATTAAATTTCTAGTTTCAAAACTTCGAAAGTTTTTTTCTGCTTACTATTATTAAATTCTGAATAGTATTCTGAAAAGAAGAAGAATTTGGATTATCGTTTCGAAAACATAAACCACATTTTGATTTAATTCTTTCAAATGCGAGACGGTCTAACTTTCTTTTCGAATTTCATGTGTAGAAGTTTTAATATTTTGAAAATTGAAATTTACAAAAAACAAATTGTTCAATTTTAGCATTATTATTATTATTATTTGTAGTCAAACCAAAACTTTGTTTTCTATAAAAAAAAGGCTAATATTCCGTAGCAGTGACAAATAAAAATGTTGTAAGCGTTTGAAACCAGAAATATTAATTTGAAAAACCCTGTAGGTAGGTTGGTATGAAAACAACCACTGAATATTGTCAAAATATATCAAACAAATGTCTTTGAACGCTTTGAACAGTAATTTAGAGTTACTTTCATATGTTGAGAAACCTGTAAATGTTGCTGTCTGTAGTTTCATTCCTGAAAAGTCGAGAAACAGATAATTTAAAAAATGATCTGAACTGAAGAAGATAAAATGTATCAACGAGAAGATACAGTTACCGATTTTAAAAGTATAAAAACCCTAAAGGCGTCCCTTTTCTGGACTACATACTCAATGCTGAAAACAGAACTCGATGTTTGCAAAAATGTTGTAATTGCGACGGGTAAGAAAAATTTGCCGTACAAAAGATTAAATAGCGAATTACTTTAATTAAGGACCGCGCTGTATATAAGCAGAGATTACGAATTGATGGTAATTATCTTTAACGGCTTCCCGGTTAACTAAATTATTCGGTGAGCGTCGCAGGTCCAGAGAATTAAAAGTATAATAGCCGCTCGAGATTACCTTATCAAACGCATCGAACATTCAACAAAATTTATTTTGCACACCCCGAATCTCGTGCCCGAAAATTTTAATCACGAGAGGATGAGCAAAGCGCCAATTAATTAGTTGAACGTCCACTTTGAGACAAATAATTATCAAACAGAACTAATACTGTTGATAAGCAAAATTCGTTAGACGAGGCACTTAAATAAAGCAACACGATAACAACATGACAGAATTAATTTTATTTAAATCTTGGGTTTCAAAACGCAAAAATAATCTTACATAAAAGAGTAGCGGGCATCAAACGTACCAGCAAAGCGTAGTATAATTACCTAAAATTCGAACGCACTCGTGCTGAGTTAAATGAACCGTACGCTATGATTACCGATAATGACATAAACAAGCGCACAAAAATTTAAAAGAGATAAAGCACAATTAATTAATTTTGCGTTCACAAACATAATTAGACAAAAGAAAGTAGTAAGACAGTACCTTGAGCTACTTTTAAGTTGGTCGTAGACAAAACACTCGCATATCTAGCCAGCGAGAAATGAATTTTTCCTTTCCCCCCAAAGAGTCGGGTGATCTGCCCTTGTGTATAATTGGATGGCACTTAGGTGATAATTTGATAGCCTTTCAGCTGGTAGATACGATGGTAGTTTAGATAGTAACTTTAAATGGTAGTGTAGAGGATAACTTAGATCTTAAATAGACAAAAGACAACAATGACATCCCACGTTGTATGCTCGTATAGGGAATTTTCTAAAAACTTACGGTATTCGCATAAAAGGAGAAATTATCCGACATTTGGCAATTAAACAGAGATAATCGGTACCTCGGAAACAAGCGATGACCTCACCTAGCAAAATTATAGCCCGATATATGCGTCCACCATCTTAGGAATTTTTATCGAAAAGAACAGCGAAAACACGAAATACGTACCGGACTACCGTCGCCATCTAGGAGCGTCGAGCGAAATCCATATCCGCAAAGCGGTTCGTGCCGGAGATTAATTACCGTAACAACATAAAGAAATACACTATGCTACGCCTGGTTAAAGAGACAGGAGAAGAAAATTTTTAAGAGAAAATATAAAATCACTATACTTGAAATTCCTTTCACTTTCTTCTAGTTCAAAAAGTCCATATTCTTGAATGCAAGTCTATAATTGCAAACTAAATGTTGCCTATAAAATTCAACACCGCTTGTATGAAATTTTTTTTTGGCAAAGTAAAAGAGTATTCTATTTTCAGTACTTGGCATTAAGCAGCTTTCTCTTCTGCATCTTCCAAATCTTAAATCACTACATGAACCATGTGGATTTCGTCCATATCCATTATGAATGTATTATAAACAATACAAATTATAGTTTCTGTTATGCTTCCATTTAAAAAAATGTTTTTTGACGTCATAACGTTGCCATGGTAACCGCCCCAAATGTCAAAACCGTGTTAAAATGTGACTTTAAAAATTCCTAATTGACTTGTTTTAGCGTTTTTCCATACTATTACAAAAAACTCTTATTTTGAATTTTGTGCGGAAATTTTGTAACACACTGCTGAATAAGCAAAAGTGTCACGTTAGTTTTATTTTCTCGGCCAATATAAAATAATTTCTCAGGACGTTGAAGAATAGAAGGTGAAAATTTTTCAAGAATACCAACTTCTCCACAATTCAAGAATAGGGGTCCTGGCGGATATCATTTAAAGAAATCAGAGATATTTATAAAAAAAAAGAAATGTAGAAAACTTTATAAAAGACGCTTAAGACAATGACTATCTGTTTGCAAACGTACGCCTTAATTAATCCGTGTAGCAGTTTATTAAATAAATCTGTTTGCTAGCCATGTTAGTTAGAATTTCTGGGGCATGTAAAAAGAGTGAGTTGACTTTTTATGTAAGAAAGACGTTTCTGATAAAAGCACTTTTTTTATCATTGCAATTCCACAAATAAAAACATAGGTTATCAGGGAATTTGTTATAAGTAACGGAAATATTGCTGGTGTGGATTTTGTCGATCTTACTACCAAACGTCAAGGCATATACTGGACATTGTTTTAGACGTTCATCAGCGTCGTTCCTAGCCGTCTCGGAAGAGATATTTTAAGAATTAAACAACACGGAGGTTAAAAATCTAATAGTGTAGCAGAAGGTTACTTTAGAAAATATGAAAAGAATTGCTAACAACATTTTAAGCGAATCTTCCAGTGTACGAGCAAACGTGAGAAAAAGTCTTTTGAAAGAAACTAATTTGTCATGGAAATATAACTCAATGATATACTTATTCAGTTTTTATTAAATGGTTTCTCCATTAGAGTTAAAAAGCGCCAAAGGCTATAATCTAAAAACTGGTACAATTAACGTTTCGAATAAATCGACGTTCTTTGAATTTGTTATTTCATTCTCCTTAAATTAAATAAATCACATGTTAATTATCGATTTTACTGCGACAGAAAACATGATTAAATTAAAATTTTAAGCAAAGATCATTTTAAGGGATTCACTTTGTCAAACCTGAATTTTATCAAGAATCAATTTATGGTAGCTACTAACTTTGAAATAGTTATTGTAACACGTTTTTACATATTTGGTAAAGATTATTGGGTCACTAAGCTTTTCGAAAACTAAATATTGATAATACTGCGAGAATATTGTTTCTTAAAATTTTGATTAGTGTAGGGTTTTCAAACTGTTTGATAAATCACGTTATAAATACAAGTCAAAGAATTTTTCCTTATTTTGTTTTTTAGCTTTTAGTTTATTATATTCTGGGATATAGTTTATCACGTGAAAACACTCTTTAAACCAATTAATTCAAAATCTAAAAACAATCGCAGAAATGTTTTAGAAATAGTTAATTCAAAGTTTATTACACCAACAAAAGATTAAATTCACATTAAGAAACTCCTCATAAAACATGTATACGGTAAGAATTTCTCTATTAATTAAAGAAGAAAATGGAAATTCTTTAATTAAAAATATCATTAATGTTCCATTTAATGACGGTATAAAGATGATGTATTTCTGAAACGTTTTTGGTAATTTAATTTTATTCTAAATATTTCAATTGACTTTCGAGTAGATTAAAGTGCAGTTGTTGTTAGAAGGTACTAATACATTACATTTGAAAGATTTAATTAGAAATATCAACGAAACCTTCACTGAAATGACATTATAATGAAGAAGCATTTTCAGACGCGTTACGATAGCAAGAGACGACACTAGATATGCAAACTTTTTCGTAATATATTTTACGTTTAGACTTGAAAATTTAATGAAAATTGCAGAAGATTTAAATCAAATTGAGATTTGTGTTTTTAAATTTAATAAAAAAAACAAAATGGTTTATAGGACTTCTTTAACATCAACATGCGTATAAAACTACGAATTACATTTTTTTAAATTTTAATACGATTAACTATTGTTCTAATATTTTTGCCAGTCAGAACTTTGAGTATTATAAAAGATATCTAAATTTTCTTTTTATTAATTATTACTGCTACCATAACCAGTTAGTGGAACAGTTTTAGGCGTTGAATTCGGTATTTTCCCAATTTTTATAAAATGTGCGAAATCGAAGTCCGTACATATAAAACACGTTTGTCAGTTGTAAATTTTTTTAAAATTACAATGTACTTTTTAAAAAGTGTATTTAATTCATAACTGAAAATTGGCGCAGAAACTAGTCGTCTATATTGTGACATAATTCTCGTATAAATAACATAATATGGGATGTTTGATTTGTAAGATTGTTTTCAAGTAATAAATTAGTGATGTTTTTATAAACAAACCACCTTTTATATTTGATGACGTCACGATCAATGCCTTTATAATTTTAAAATATAGTGTTTTGGATGTTTCTAAAATGAAAATTTTTAATGTTGAGCATATTATATATTTTTTGTGGTACTGGGGATTTCCTTTTATGTTTATGACTTAACAATAGTGTACAATTTTCTTAAATATAAATTTTATGAAAACGCCCAATTTCACAATTTTTATTTTTATTCAATCTTTATTTCAAAATCAAATTTTACATTCGTTATTTGGTTTTAATGAAGTTCAGCACTAAAACGAATTGGGTACGTAGGTATGTACATGTCGCTCGTATAACATATTGAAGGACAATATACAGGAGGAAGATAAAATTTTTATAGAAAAGATTTCAGATACTACGAAAACATAATCCAAGATCATTTGTAGTTCTTAGTGAAAAAATCAAAATATACATAAAATATGTTGCTGTACATTCCCATAATGTTTCTCAGAGTTTATTATAACAAAGTGAAGTGCATCACTCAACTAGTTAAATTACATATTGTGACAGAAGCTCCTTTAAAAATTGCTAAATGTTTAGCATTGAATAATCCAAAACAAAAACATTTGAATCTCAGATCGCAAAATATTACGTTAAGGAATAAATTAGAAATATGATCGATATAGCCACTAATATTTAAAATGCACAATACTCAAAAATTTAAACTCTCTATAGCACGTCATGATTACACTATATACGAATATAGTCTTCATTTTGAGAGTTTCGTTTTTGTTTGCTGGAATACGTAAATTATACGTTATAATAGTACTTTTTTACATCTTATTTTGAAGGATTTTATAGACCTTTTAAACCCAAACATTGAAAAAAAAACACGTATTTTAATATATACCAAAATGACACCGTTGTAGGCCGAGGCGTTAGCATCCTCGCATTCGCAAAAGGCCAGTTTCTGGCAAAGTGATACAAATAACTATTTTTTCATCATCTAAATAAACCTAAAAACTTAGGTCTTACTGTAGATACCTACCAACAAGCCTACTAAGTTAAGAGGATACTCAGTATTAAAAACATTGTACTTAAACCGTCATTGTCAAAATCAACCAACGAAAAAAATACTGTGTGATGGTCTAGTACTATTGCATCTGAATTTCTGTGACACCATATATAATATTATTAGAAAAAATGTAATTATTTGAAATATTAAAAAAAAACAATTTAGATAAAATAATTTTTTATACCCCTTACTATTCATATTTATTGGTTATAATTATAAAATTTTGAAGTTACTTTTTTGCAATCTTTAATTTTTTAAATCTCCTACTTTTTCTGTCCTAGTATTCTTTTATCTACTTTATATTTTTATTTCCCAAGTACACCTATGTATTCGTTTCGTAAAATTTACAGTTTTAAATACTTGTAACTAAAATAGTATTACTTGTTTTTCAGTCTACAATAGCCCTGAATGTTGCACATTGAAATGGCTACAATATGTGGACTTTAAATTCATTAAAAATTAGTTTAATTTTTTCCCATTAAATATGTAACAAATATAACATATTGTACAAGAAATATATTTTCCCACGACCACATTCGAATCTACCTCATGACTAACATGGTCAAAAGCTCGTGCTTTTAACTATGATAACACCTTCCGCTTTCCAAATGTTTTGCGTCACTAGCAAAAACGGTCGTCCTTCAGTAGCAATGAGCCTACAAGTTTCGTGTTTACCCGACGAATTGGAAGAAAGTTGGTCAAAATTCCAACCACACTTGGTATTTTGAGATGAAGGGGAAGTTATGCCCATACACGTAAATTTTACAACAATTTTATTCGATCAATTTTATCGGACGGGTAAAATCGTTAAGAATGAACAAAGTGTATGGGGCCCTTAGAAATGTAACACATTCTATTAGGAGGCTGATTCCAATGACAGTTTCCACTGTCACTAATTTTGTTGGGAATCGGTTTATAGATTTAATTCAATTTAAAACGTGAATGATAACACACAAATAAATGTGAAAGTTCAGATGTGCAGTGCACGCTTGCATATATAGTTAACGTTGCAAAAAATACCACACGGAACTTACTTCCTCAGAAAATTACTAATCGTCGGGTTAAATGATGCAGGTTGCAGGCATGAATTAACAGCTCTGAAAAGCGACGACCATAGAAGATCTAAGACGAGTTGTTCTAATAAGAACAAATGATAAAAAAACTAAAACAGAACAATTACGCTTCTTTACAATACCTGATGACTTTCATGCTACGTATAAAAAGTACGCTTAAGTACCGATTCTCCGTTTTTTAACTACCAAATGTAAAAATGCATACAGCAATCTATGGGTGTCAAAAAATTCAAAAATATTCCAAAACCAATAATAATTTCTTGGGCCTTAAAGAGCCCCGTTTATACAATGACCACTGTTTCCACTGCTTTAAAGCGTCATGGGTGGTGGAAATCCACCTCCGTCGCTGAAAAGACGACAACTCAACAAATAAAATAATTATGAGTAATAAAATTTAGAGACTGTTAATCCCAAATTCACCAAGCACAATAACGGAAACATGTCTACAATCAATACCATCTCATTAATCTCATGATGAACAACAATCACTTGAACAACATTGTAGAAGAAATGAGAATAACTATAACAACACGCAACCACAAAATCTCCCACATACACTTAATACAATAATATCCGTTTAATTTCACAAATTGTAATAACAATACAATCAATATAAACATTTATGTCATAGTAATAAATAGTTACAATCGCCCCGTAGGTTACTTTCACGCTCTTGCGAAAGTTCACTTTCGTACTTATTACTAATATACTATTAAGTATCACTAATAATAACGGCAATATCCTCGGACGAGAATAATAAGTTGAATGTAGATAATACGTATATTTTTTATTCAAAATAAAACATTTTTAAGTATAAATTATTAAACATATGTGGTTCATCTATTGTAAACAGGGATAATTATTTTCTCACAAATGAATAATTTTATAAGCGTCGATGTAAATATTGTACAGTCTATCGCGTTTATAATGGCGCGGTTTGTAGCAGGTACATAAATTAGTCGTTTTTTTTTAATTGGGTGTTTTCATACAATTAATATTCATAGACATAAAAAGAAACCCCAGTATCACAGAAATATATATGATGTGCTCAGAATTATAAATTTTCACTTTAAAAATATCCAAAACACCATCTTTCAAAATCATTGCCATTAGTCGTCACGTCAATACTCGTATATATTAAATATAAATGGTGGTTTGTTTATGTAAAACACCATTAATTTATTACTTGAAAAAACAATTGCATGCAAATGAAACAATCCATATTATACAAGAATTGAGGTCACAATATAGACGACTTGTTTCGGCGCCAATTTTCAGTATTTGAATTAATTATATGTACTTTTTAAAAGTATACTGTTTAAAAAATGGCGAAAAATGGGACTTCGATTTTGCACATTTTATAAAAAGTTGGAAAATACCGAATTGCGAAAAATACATGAACAAATAAAATTGGATAGATTTTGTTATTGTATAAATAGACTTGATACTGGATTAACAAAACTTAGGGCCTGAAGCTATAATTTGAAACTGTAAATTATTGCAAATAGTGATTTATAAAGTTTTGGCTATTTAAAACAGGCAAACGTTTAGTATTCAATAAGAAGGAGAAAATTAACACTTTAAAATAACCAGGAGTTTACAGTTTAAAATGTTAATATAATTCATAGGACAATATATTAGAAATTTTGAAGTCAGATATAGGAACTTTTGATCGCTTTTAGAAATAAACATCCAAAGAAATGGAATTTTACAAAATATATTTTAAAATCAAACCTTTAATTACCTAATTATAAAGAACTAAAATTTTGGAAACATTAGAAATTAAACGTCATTTAAATTAACAGGACCTTAAATTTAAATGTGCAATTACTGGATTAGCCTATTGTAAATGTTGATAAAAAAAAGAATTGTTATGTTTATCACAGTAATTTTTGTCAACAACATTAACATTAACGTGTATTTTATACTTTTCTGACTTAAAAACAAATGTTTTCCATATCAACACATTGATTTTCAGACAATGGCCACAATTAACCACTTAAACTATTGTGATCGTCGCATTTTAAAAAATTTTATTGAAGTTTGACATAAGATTATTAACGAATTGGGACAGAACACAGCATGTTGACAAGTATATGTTGTTGTTTTTTTTAAATTTGTAGAATTTTTCTAATATTTAATAAAATTAGTGCAAAAATATTTTTGAAAGGATGTTAGATATGCAGTATTGGGAAATCAATAGATGGTTTCAAAGCAAAAGAACTAAAATAATAATATTTGAGACAAACTTAGAATGCATAATGTGGTAATGGACAATTAAATTTGATAAAGATATTTGTATGTATATCTGATGAGGATTTAATTTTAATTTGGGAATCGAAACTAGTAACTAGTCATTAGACTAAAATAATAATTTTGTAAGAAATTGTTAAAATAAAGAAAATTATGAACTTTTGTAGCTTAATTAATTACTACCTAGGTAACAGTATTTACAAAAACTGTTCAGGTAATGTAATTGATCCTGCTAAACTGCCATTTTTTTTTTTTTTTTTTTTTTCCCCCCACTACTAAAATTGACTGAAACTTGATAAAAACATTATAGAAAAGATTGATGCCTGTTAATTAATTGAGTCAATTTCGGTCTTCTAAATGATTATGTTTATCACTTACTAGATGCGAAAGTAAATAAAAATTATAACTAATTACCTATATACAAATAAAGCCTACCGCTTAAAGTTCACATTTTTAATTTAAAAATACATGAAGCATTAGTAACTTCTAACAGTAAATCTGTACAAAATTAATTTGAAACGGTTTTTGGTTCTGTTAAACTATTTACATCCAATTATTTAAAAAAAGCGTATGCAAATGTTTGTGTTTCAATATTGCCAATATAGCCAATTTATATAAAAATCACGTAATGTAATTAAAGCTTTTAATATTGTTTTGATCAATGCTGCAGATTTTTGTTTCATACAACATTGTAAATATTTCATTTTGGTTATTCTTCTTGAAATTTAAAATTAAATTAGAGATCTTTATAATTATGGAGAGATAATTTATATCAGTTAAAAAAATGTAAGACTCAAAGAAATGCTAAAAAATATACAATCGTTATGAAATAAACTTTCTGTTAATCTTTGTTTTCAAAGAAGCGCTTTTCATATTCTTGACATCGGGTAACAGTCAAATCAAAAGTTATAGCAGCACGATAATATATCATTAAATATTTAATTGCATTTAGAAGGTTTTTTATTTTTGTATAACGATTTCTGGATTAATTTTTTACACATCATTTACTTAATTAAAGAGCTTTTGTAATCATTCAAAAAGTTCTTGTTGTGATTAAATTCTAAGCCGCTTCAAATCCAATTTTAATATATCTCTGAAAAAGCTTTTTGTACAATTTTAATTACGTCTGTATAAAAAATGATGTATTTTGGACTGCAAAAATCTAATTAAGTAATTTGTACAAACATCACAATCGCGCTTCTTTCTAAATAAAAAAACACATGAATTACATATTAAAATATTACCTTTACCTTTTACTTATTCGTAGCCGTACGAAAAATTATGAAAACTTTCAAAGCGAAGGGGTACAGAAACTAGCGATCCATAACTTGATACTAAAAGTAATTTGTGACGCAGCTTTCAATGAAATGATGCGTGTAGCTTATAACAGTGGATCGAATCGGTTCAGCACACAATACATAGAAATCTATCCCATACTTTTGTTGTCAGAAAGATTATTCAAAAGAAAATTGCTACAAAGAAAGTTTTTACGAACAAAGAAATGTGTTTATAACTAGTACCATTACTTTTATACAAAACGTTCAAATATAAAGACGAAATGAGTTGAATATCACATTTGAGAATATGGCAACTTTCCCTGTGTAGACACGCACACATGTACACACATTCGCTGTTTTTGGGCAAATTTCTTATTTTTTTTTAAATTGAAAAATACGTCATTTTTTGTAGCGTTATAAATTATTTAACAATTCCACATTAAATAAAGGGTTCGCCTCTGTGCACGCAGTTACTAAAATATTAGTGCTTGAACTCAGACGAGCTGTATGATGAGGGTTAGTTAATAATAATTATAATATGAAATGCGAATACTCAATTTGAAGCGTTATTTCTGTAATATTACTTCTACACCAAAAACTCAAATTCTGCTAACCAACTAAACCGCTTTTAATTCTGAAATATAAATAAAATTCATGTTTATTGAACGAAATCAATTGCTCAAATTCTGAAAACATTTTATACAATCGAGTCAATCTGAATAAAGTAAAATATTTCTATTACTTTTTTGAGCAATTTAATATATAATTGCATTTACTAAGAAAATAGAACAGAAATTCAATAGAAAATATCAAGGAACTGAAATGTGAAACTTAAATGAAGGAATTTTAGAACCAATTAGTTATATTTTATTTTTGTCTTAGACTTTGTATTACGCGATACAATCAAAAAATTTGTTTTGTTGCATTTTGAACTTAATGATGCTTACGTACTCCTTCAATATTTTCTAAAAACTAATTTTAAGGATTCACAATTTTAAATAATCGTAAGAACTGAATTTTCTAATGTTTTTGTTTTCATTAAATATTCTTTTTTTCCTAATATCTACATTTTTTTTAGCTTCATAGTTTATGACGGATTTATATTCTTACTTACGCTTCAAATCGTTTTTCATACAAAAACAGTTTTGCATACACAAACCATTTGTCTTCTTTGAAATTAAACGATATTTAAGAAATAATTTATTTGAATCTCCCCAACATTGCTTCAAGGAATATAAAACAATTTTGTAAAAGAGTCTTTAATATTAACGTTTTATATTTATTTACTGGATATAATTAGAAAATTTGAGATATTCAAATGAATACTTTTTCACTAAGTTCATTTCAAATTTATTTTTAAATGTAATGTTTTTTTTTTAAATTTTCCCGTCTACTGTATTTGCGGTAATAGTTAAGGTTCAATTGAAAAGATAACTTACGATTTTATATCAAGATAAATACTGTATTACTATTTAACACTTAACATAATTTAATATTATTCGTTTAATATAATAATCGACTACATTAAATAAAATTAACGATTTTAGACTAGGTTTATAATCCAACATTTTAGTTTAATGATCATATTAATTATCTGCGCAATTGAGCATATAACCACTTTGATTTTATCTGTAGGATTACCTAAGATTTCTCAGATCCTTCAGTCATTTCTATCTGTTCTTCGTTTTACATTTATATAATCGGGACTCGTTAAATGTACAAAAAATGATTAATTGAGAAATTGATTTTTGCTATACCATTAAACGTTTATTTTATATTTAATATAATTACAAATTTAACTACATTGTTGGAAGGAATTAATTTTATCTTATCCCTCGCAAATTTAATCTATATTTGAATTATTAAGTGTGGTTAATACAAAACATTTACAACTCACTTATAAAATAGTTTACGTAACATAGTTTGTTGAAAGGCTAAACTTTTGGACAAAATATTAATCACAACGTCCAAAATTTATACAAAACTTTTGGAATTATCACACATTAATCTTGTGATTATGAAAGTTGTATAAATATTTACACGTCATCTAAAAACTTAAGTTTTAAGCCTAATATTTAAAACTAATAAACTTACGGATCTTTTACGGCATTTAAAATATAGGAGATTAATGAATATCTTTAATTAAATTCTATACTGCAGCTTAAACTTTTAAACAGCATTTTTTCAAACTTTGAATACTCGTTTCCCTAACATATTTCTTTTGCAAACATAAATTAATTTATTTTTCAAAACGGATACTTATAATCTAATAAAGGCAAGTTCTTACATAATATATTGTTTTTCAAATCTGTCCTTTTGCATCACATACATCAATTTCTTATAAAAATGTTTCTTCCAATATTTACGAGACAATTTTTTACGTAATTCGTTCTACAGTAGCTTTTCAAATTTTATTTGGTAAAATGAGTAATTAAAAAATATTGGTAAGCTGATACTAACATAACATTTATACATGGTTAAAACCAATAATTGTTATTTTTTCAATTTGATTTATACTAAACATTTAGAAAGCAGTAGCAATACCTTTAGTTACATTATTGATAACAGACGGTACGCAACCGTGAACCTTCAATAAATAAATTAAAGTAAGCTTCTTTTTTAAATTTCTAAAGGCGACATTTACAAAGACACATATCCTTTTATGTGAAACGAAAAACTATTTAACAATTACTTGACTGTTGCAACTGCAATAATAAATTTTGACTTCTATTGAATAACTAAAACGATAAAAATGTACAGTGCAAGTATAGCACACATAAAATATTCCACTCCTATTCATGTTTCAAACTTTAAATTTAAAGTTCATTCTTACAAGACAAATTTGTATTAAAAAGTTTAAGATATTAATCTGTGTCTTTGTGTAAAACAATAAATTTGTACTTAGTTATTATCAGCAAAGCAATATTAGTTTAATAATGGTATCTTTTCTAGAACTTATACGTCTCTATTTACTAAACTTTATGATATAGTTTGAAATTTCGGATAAATAGATTATATCAGAAATTTGACGCAGAGCGAATTTTAAATTAGATAAGTTAAACAGCTTTTACCCTGTAGAAAATTTAAACCTCTTATAACTTCTAACTAAATTTTGTTGCGCTATCGTTTTATATGGTGGTGTTAAAAATATAAACGAATTAATAGCATTATATAAACTGTTTACTTTAATACTTTCTTTAATTTAAAAAAATTGCAATCATGAAATTGAAATAAAAAACATCTTCATGCGATTCAAGGATTTTATTAATGTAAGAATTTCTAGTAAGATTTCATCTACAAAACTGCATCCTTCAAACAGACATTTTGCATAACGAACAAATACAAAATGTAATAAATTTATTTTCTTTTTACAACAATCAGTTTTATTGCTGTCTGAAAATAAACGAAGTCATTATTACACTACCGTTCAAAATTTACTTCTTTTGAATATTGTAAATCTTCATTACAAAACGCTTTGAATAAATCGGAATCAGATTCGCATTCGTATCATTGAATTCTACGTATAGACGATTTATTTCTGCGTGTCAAACTTAAATACAACTTGTAGATTTCGGTTTATACTATTTGTCAAATATACACAAAACTTCGAATCCGGCGAAAAAAGAACTTAATTTACATGTATTAGAATAATCAGGATAAATTGATTCTAAATTGAGTATTTGTCTAATTATGTATCGAGTGCTGTTTATAATAGTTAAAAAAAGAGGCAGCAGTTTTTAAAATAATTTCAGATTAGCAGCTTTAATTTGTAATTGCTTATATTGGATAATATTTGAGTTGTTTTCAGAATGTAGTACAGGGTGTCCTCAAAATATTAACTTTAATTAAGTATTTTTCAAATATAACACTCCGTATATTAACATTATTAAATATTTTGTAATATCAGTGCGTACAATACAAATTAAGGCAATAAATTTACAGTTACTAGTAGATTCTGTAACAAGGTTAGAATTAAAATTGGATACGAGTGAAAGATTCCGAACGTGAGCGTTAGGGAGATGGAATTAAATTAATATTTATCTAAACACTAGAACGCTGCATTTAATAATAGTTCTAAAATTCATGGCAATTTAGATATTTTGTTGTGAATAATTATGGGATATTTATTTTGATACTTGTTATAGAATGATGGTATATGCCAAATCCATACGAAGCATATGCTTCAGAATAAACGTTTTGTCTCAAAAGTGAAAATTTTGACTTACAGGGATGAGAATGTGCTGGTTACCGTAAATGTTTTTGGACGTGCGCTTAATTTTCCTTTCTCAAGAAAATACGACAAATATTTATAATACTTTAGAAGCATAGAACTCTTTAATCGGCATGGTCTTAATGTTATTCTGAGAGATGCTCCTGTTAACGATTTAAAGGCTGAACAGTAATAGCTGTTGAAATATTATCATTATTATTATCATCTTAAAACTGTTAATAAAATGAAATACATTTTTTTAATGCCATAAGACCCACTATTCTGGAAACATGTAATTACAAGAATTTTACAACAATTCATTTATAAATTATTTAGCAAATATAGTGACTTTGGTTGATAGTGAGAGTATAAGTGTGTTAATGCCTAGAATTTTTCTGTAGATAACTGGATGGCCAGTAATCTCGTTCCGCTGACAACGATCAATGAACCGATATTCTTTATAAACATCACTATAGTGACACTTATGCCTAAAGTTTTAGAAGAAGTAGTGATAGAACAAATAAGAATTTAACATAACCGATGACTGCTGCCGATAAGGATAGTATATCCACTTTATTCATGTTGGGTTACTTAAAAGCGTTTGATACCATTTCTCATAAAATTTTATTCAGTGTCTTAGGTTTACTAGCTTTCTTAGCAGTGTTGTAGAACTAATGCAGGCTTATCTAACAAATCACTTTTGAAAGTCATTTAAATGTAAAAATTTCATTCCAATTTTGAATTATTGCTGGTGTTCCTCATGGATCTACTACACGTAACACCAATTTTTTTCCGGAAACATATTAAGCACCCTTTAAAAATAAAAAAATACATTTGTTGATTTCAAACTTTAAATTTTGCTCTATAAACATTTTAAAGTCAAATTTTTAATTTAAAATTTTTTTTTAATTTTTTTTAAAAAAAAAAAAATAAAAAAAAAATATTGATAAAAAAAAAAAAAAAAAAAAAAAAAAAAAAAAAAAAAATCAGATCAGATATAAATTCCACAACAATATTACTAACATATACGTGAAGCATACAATTTAAAACTAATATTAAAAAAATGTATTTAACTAATATGTAATATGTATATACTAAACTGTCTGCAGTTTAATAAAAATCTTAATAAAAGAGTTCATATAAAGAAATATAAAAAATTTTAAATAAATCGCCAAATTCGCCAACAAAAGTCCCAAGCCCGGATAGAAAAGGGATAGGAATCAAGAAATAACAACATTGAAAAAAAACCTAGGTTCAGCTGACCCGGCTAATAGTAACCGGTAAGGGCTCCTGCTTAAAAAGCAGGTCAACGGTCTAGAGGGCAGAAGATAATAATTTAATCACAATGGCGATGAAGAGAAAAGAGCCAAACCCCCCCCCTAGTAGCAACTGATCCATAGTGGACGGCTTCGAACGGTGACTGATTCAAAGTGGGCGGCAGAAGAGGAAGGTCCTCCATATTCGGGGGTAATGGGGTTAGGCATAAACAACCTAGTATATGTAAAAAAAAGGATGAGAAAATTCATGAACAGCTGAAAAATCATATGAAATATTCCTAGGATAGAACACCTCTGCAGTAAGGGGGCCACTAGCGGCTAAGGGAGAGAAGGAAAAATTCTGCTTCAAAAATCAAAATTCAGTTAAAAAATTCAGCCACAAATCTATACAACACAAACAAAAAAGAAGGAAAGACAGAAAAAGGAGGAGAATGACTGGCAACAACGAGAGGAATCGAAAAACTGGCTAAAGGAAGGAAGACAGCGACAGCTGTATAATTCTTAAATATATAGGGTTGCCCTCTCAACTCTATCTCAGATCGACACGATCAATCTTACATCCACATATTGCGACGTGGAATGCGGAATTTAAACAAACAATTACGATTAAGGAAATGCTGACAATCGGGAAGCATTCCTTACGATCTTGCTTACAAAGCAAACAAACCTACTTCACACATTTTAAGCAGAGTAGGTACAATAACAAAATCAGTCAAAGTGCTATCAGCATTGGTTGAAGTATCAGTTTGAGTTCGAGTTCATCAGTGAGTTCGATTTAGCATTTAATTCGCCTCAACTGGTTCGCGACGCTAACCAGTACGAGCGCGTGCTAACATCCAAACTTGCCAGCGATCTCCGGCTCAACATGTAATATCGCGGCGTCAAGTATCACACACATCAGCACATAGTACGCAAACTCACTATCTTCCACGACCTACCCAACTTCAATATATTTATGTAAATAGTACAGCTCGATTACTGTAAGTGCAAATAATAAACGCTCGTAAAACCGACTCGATTACAAATTCTTTCTCTGGTTCGACCCGGGTCTAGACTATTCACACCTTAGACGCCACAAATATATATTTTTTTTTTTTTTTTTTTTTTTTTTTTTTTTTTTTTTTTTTTTTTTTTTTTTTTTTTTTTTTTTTTTTTTTTTTTTTTTTTTTTTTTTTTTTTTTTTTTTTTTTTTTTTTTTTTTTTTTTTTTTTTTTTTTTTTTTTTTTTTTTTTTTTTTTTCCTTTTTTTCTTCTTCCCACATAAAAAAAAAAAAAAAAAAAAAAAAAATTTTTCTTTAAGATTATGAGTTAATACAAAAAAAAAAAAAAAAAAATCTAGAATTTAATCCAAGACATCAAAATATTTATTATACAAAAGAAAAGTTATGATTCAAAAAAATATTTTGCTACAAAAACCGTTCTTTATTTGAGTTTTTCAAGAAAAGTTCAAGTTAAATTATGTTACTCCCAAAGGATACTTGTGCGATAGCAACAAATTTGACAATTGGTTTTGTATAATAGTGTTGATTTGATTATTTTTAGGCATATTGTGATTAGTCGAAAGTACACCTTAGAAACGTATAATTGAGATCTTTTAGAATATTTTAAAAATATTTTTAAAAACTCCTTTTCAAATAATTTATTGGTTTGATAAGTAAATACCGTTATAGATAATTTTGTTTAACAATATTTTCTAGTGAAATATAAAGCAAAAGTTTATGTTAACTACATTTTACGCAATTTATATTTTTTTCCCAAAATGTATCAGTTATTTGTGGAGTTCTGTTAGTATAAGTTGGTTGCGATATCTAGTGTCGCCTCATGCTAACGTAGGATGACCAAAGCAACAAGTTATTTTTTTTATACAGAATTATACAAGTGTCTGACATATCGGGTGTTGAAATAAAAAACTGGATTAGTTAGGTCATAAAATCGTATATGAAAATTGGTAAGATTTCATTAAAAAAGGTAGTCAGCTGATGCGAACTTTGATTAGAACTTGAGCTGTACGTTTCGAATTTTGCAATTGCGGGAAAGTTTTAAGGTGAAATCGTATTTTGACAATATGGCTAAAAGCGATGGAGTGGTATTTTTTTATCAGCATTTTCATTAGAATATAATTCCAATTTTCTGCCACTACCTATCGTAAAGAAAGAAGCGGTCAGCTTAAGAAACGCACTCAGGAGGTGGTGAAAATGTTATGATTGAAAAACCAAGCACTTCAATTGTCCACCTCTCTTAACAAACCTCTATTTGGGATACAGTTCTAAGAAGAGACTTAGATTTGAATCCATATCTATTGTTTATAAATTGAAAAAAAAATTTTTTTAAAACAGCCTTGTGTCAGTAGTTTTTGAATACTATAGATAATAAATTGATAACAAAAATTAAAGTAAAAGTACACAATTTACTTTCTTACTTTGGGTGAATAATCTCCTGATCTAGATAAATAAGAATCAATCTAACAAAGGATGACCGACAATACCTCCTCAAACTCTTTTCCATTTCGTATTTTTGTAGAAATAATCATATTTGAGTTATATTTATATCAGTTTTAATTCGCGTTATTTTGCTGTATTATTATTACATTGTAAACATTCTTAAAACAATTAAAATTCATGACCTACCCAGCCCAGTTTTGAATTTGAACACTTATTATATAATTACCTTTCGCTTTCACGCCCTGTAAACTTGTTTCGTTTAAATCTAGCGAGACAAATATTTTAATATTTATTATCATCCAAAAATTTGTGTGAATGAAACCGGTTAGTATTATCTTTCTCAATATGATGTACATTTTTTGACAACCAACTCGAGTACGATTCTGCAAGTAACTATTTCAATTATAAGAAGTATTTACACTACCGCTTACACAATAAGATTTAGTATTATCGTCACCATTGAATAATAAATAATTAAAATTTTTTTGAAGCTGTTTTACTAACTGGCAACAGTTTAGTAAATTACCGAGGAAAGAAAAAATTCATAAATAAACAAATGAGCCAATAGTACTTTATTGATCAATGGTTCTTGAATAAAACTAAATCATGATAAAATTAACGCCCATATTTTCGCAACACCGTGTACATAGAAATTAATTTAAAATGTATCTTCTTGGTATTTTAACTGTAACACAAAATAAGAGTATAAATCCGATAATATAAATTAAAATGAAGTGAACCTTGTAGAACTGAATCAATAAACACTTAATTTTTTTGCTTATTTCTCAAGTTCCATATATCTGTATTATAATTGCGAACAGTGTATTTAAAGAATTCAACAAAACCAAAATATTTTTATTTACTTTTTTACAAGACAAAAAAGTAACACTTCAAAATGTTGATATTAGTATTTTATGTATTTTTTATTATACTATACATTCAAAAAACAGTTATGCTATGACACAGCCACTTTATATTAAACAAATGACAAATATCCAAATTCCCTCTTCGTAGAAAAATTTTGAATTGTAGATGTCTAGTTTCATACATTAAAATTATATTGTTATCTAAAAAGTATTTTCAAACAAGTATTAAAATAATACTCC
Source organism: Abscondita cerata (assembly GCA_030710515.1). Lineage (NCBI taxonomy): Eukaryota > Metazoa > Arthropoda > Insecta > Coleoptera > Lampyridae > Abscondita > Abscondita cerata. The sequence goes on from JALBCR010001924.1 coordinate 22,037, forward strand.
TCCTAATCCTATGTAAAATCTTTAGTGAATTACAAAAAATGCAAAAAAAAGTTTTGGATACCTGTATTTGCAAGTATAATTTAATCATCAGCAATTACTCAAAATTACAGCTAATTAATAAGTGTCTGAAAAGCTAAAAACACTAAAAAGTAATATTAATTAGTCATGATTGTAATAACTGCACATTCTTATCATATCTAATTTAATTTAAATTTTTAAAAGTGACTGTTTTATCAATAAATCCTCCAGACAAATCGATACATTATGTATATAGTTGCTTCACACAGTGATAATTATTAATTAATATTTAGTAGTGTATGTAATTTAAGCTTTGAAACATGAAATATTAAAGCTACGTTTGTGTTTGATACATGAACAAGAATGCAATTCAAAACTGTCATTGTAATTAAATTTCAAAGACTTTTCGTTTTTCTTTTAAATCTACGTCGATGTTAAAATAAATGCAAAATTTATAATATTTAATCTTCTTATGGAAGAGAATTACGGAATACTGAAAATTAAAAATATTTAATTATCAATATATTTCAACCGCAAAGACATAAATATTTTAAATGTGTATTGGGTTTGGCATCTAAAATTCCGCAACGATTCTGTGCATTATTGTTATTATTAGAAGAAATCTATGCAAATTAGTTAAACCGGTTTGTGTTTGGACGACGAAGAAGCTTATGGAAATATGGGATATTTTGTTATTTCAACTATTATACATGCATTAACGTAATTTTGATTAATCGAAAACGCAATCAGTTTAGAAACCTCGTCTAATAAATTACCTTTAATTATATAACAATAAAGAAATAAATGTCCAAATGTTCCATAATTTTTTTCAAAATTATCTATTGTATGTTTCCGTACCCCACTTAACATAAATTTATATGTATCGTTAACGTCCTAAGTAAAGACGGGACGTTCTTATATATAAAAAAAAAGGCCTACAACTTTTATTTACGTTTTAAAGATGGTATCAGTAAATCTGTAATACATATGTATGGGTTTTTATTTTTATCTGTGTAATATAAACAGTATTAAAATATCCCCCAAAAATTTGTTGAAGTTAATGGTAACAAGTGAAAGACGAAGACAATATCCCTTTACGTTAAACAACTTAAGCTTCTGGCCTTCGTTGTTGTTGTACAACAAAAATTTTAATCAATGACAACATGGGTGATGTAATTATCAACTAATAATAACATTTATTTATAATTAATGTAATTTGTTGGGTAGGAAATTCAATCAGAAAGTTTAATAGAATACCGGTGCAGATTTTAATTCAATTACGCTACAACTTTTTTAAGATACCATCTTCAATATTTTTATATCGAAAGTGTACCTATTAATTAGGTTAATTGTATATTTACATAAGTACTATTTGTCATAACAATAATGGTAAGTGTTAACAGCACGATCAATTATAATTAACCACCTGTGTTGGCAGAAATTACATTAGACACTGATGTTAACATTCAACGCGCCATAATAATAATTAAAATAAATATTACGACGAATTTTAGTGTAGGTACTTACTAGGCCTGTCTAGTTCGTTAGTGACAGATGCTTCACTTATGCCATTAAATACTGGTGATACAAAAGAAGTTTCTGTTAAAAGTACAATAATCAAACACCAACGAATCGAACCCATTAATGTTTTCTATTTCTTTTGTCTTCTTTACATAATTCACAATAGATTAATGATCACAAACACAAAATTTTAATTTCAAGAAACAATGGGAAATGTACGGCACCACCGCAGTCACTTTATTAAAAATTGATGCAACATGCAAAATACACCAAATTTCTTTAAATAGTTTAAACGAAAAACTTTTAAAGTGCTGTTTATCTTTAAAGACATAGAAATTTCGGAAAAGTTAACTTGGAAAAAAACACTTTTATGAATTCCTTGTACAAGACGTTATCTCACCCGCACAATTAAGTACTTCGATTAGAATATGTCAAAATATACACGAACAGCAACGATTTTTGATAAGTAACAAACAGTATCTATTATTTAACAATCTTTACATTATTTATATACCTTAAATATTAATTAAATTTCCACAAATCTTGAAACAATACTTTTCAACATTTTTCCGCTATATTTTTAAAGTGGTTGAAAGCTTTAAGGAGCACCAACGTAGTAAAAGTTGACTCGCTTATTGCATTTATTTATTAACATTGAAATGATTACTTTTACACCATAAATTTAAAGAATGAAGAGTACAAGTACTCTTTCGAGTGAGGGAACCACGGCGCGAAGTGGTAAAGAACAGGCGCAACATTCACGATCAAAGCCATCCTAATACTGAACGGCGTTGGCGTTGCGTATCCGTTTACGATATCAAGAGCTGCTGCGCTACCTTTGGTGACCTCGCGGCCGTGCGCTCTTCCAAACTGTCTTTCTTTATTTCTATTACATAATTTGAATTGTTTAATACACGTTATACTCATGATGTTTTCTTTTAAATAAAAAGCTAAAAAACGCGGGTGAAGATTTTATGTAATTTTTATTGTTTAAATGATCCAACTATCAATCAGCACTATTTTATATGACGAGAGCTGAATTATATTGCCCAAGTTCGTAAGTAACTCCCAGAGGGGTTGTAACAAAAATTTTATGTGAACCGGTTTGTTGGTGGAAACGGTATTAGGTAATATAAACAGTCGATTTAATATAAATCAAATGGCAGTTGCGAACAAAAAGAATCGTCACTTTTGGTATACAAGTGTCAATAAAATTTTAAACAAAACGATTTTCGAGTCTAGTTAAAAAACACTTCAAAAGGTCACGTTGAATTTAAAAGTGAAGTGACCGACATTTGTAATAAAAACCAAATTACGGTTTTAAATGAAATACAAGGAAGAAATTACAACTTGCTAAAAGAAGTTGGAAAAATCCTCCAGTAATTATAATTCACCACTTAAAAACTTCCTAAAGTTCACAGTCAATTATCAAAATATATGATCTACTCAAAAAAGTTTGGACAACTAATGAATATTGTAAACAGATTCGTTAGTATTTTACAAACAATAAACGTATGAAAGGAAATTATCACATTTGTAGCTGTGATCTACTTGTGGAGATAATATACAATATTACCACGGATACAACATACACATTTGTAACCCGGCGTTTGTCGCTGTATAAGAATTTTGCTCACACTTTTAAAAAGGTAACAAAAAACCTGACAACAGTGACTTTTAGAATGTTCCCTCTTCTTCTATCTAAGTTTTAAACATTCCTCTAGAGAGGGTATAAGTTAAAAATAGAATAATGGTAGTTATTTGCAGTTTAAAGCCCTAAAGTGGTCGTAAAACGCGCATGTGAGCATTTCTCTCAGTGAGCGACAAACTGTGGTTGTGATATTTTTCAAAATAGACACAATTTTTATTTATTATTCGATAACTTAATGAGTGTAAAATTATAATATTGCAATGGGTGGAGGAAGAAAATTGTTGGAATTGGCTTTACAGAACCGGGAAGACCCACACTTTCCCTGACACCTGCAGGTATGTAATACATATGTAAGATGTGTTGCTGTTTGGTTTTTTTTTTGGTTGTTGGGGTTTTTTTTTTTTTTTTTTTTTTTTTTTTTTTGTTTTTGGTGTTTTTGGTTTTGTGTGTTGTTTTGTTTTGTGGGTGTTTCCTTTTTTTTTTTTTTTTTGTTTTTTTTTTTTTTTTTTTTTTTTTTTTTTTTTTTTTTTTTTTTTTTTTTGGCCCCCCTTTCCCTTCCCCTTCCCCCTCCCCCCCCCCCTTTGTTTATTGAATTCTACAAATATTTCTTTTGAATTTTTGGGAAAATTCCTACCGATATTGTTATTTGTTTTATATTTCATTTGCATTTTTTCAAACTATATTACAACGGCAAGAGGAACCTGTAAATTTGTAAAAATGCAAAATTTTTGCGAATATTATTGTTTTCAAGTTGCTCTTATATTTACATTTTTTATATGTGTAAATGCTCCTCCGTGGTTTTACGAGGATCCTCCAGTAGATATTGACGATGATAATAACGATCGACGTTTGGATGAATGCGAATCAAATGCATCATCTGAGCATAGTGAACATTTAACTGATTCTGAGCAGTCGGCAGCTAGATCAGCTAGAATCAGATGATGAAGAACTACAACTTAGCCGACTTCACTATGTAGGCAAAGATAAAAAGACAATATGGTCAATGCATCCACCTTGTCCTAACGTTAGAAGGAGAAGTAACAACATTGTTACAAAAAAATCGGGCGTGACAGCAATAGCAAAAGACGCAAAGAATATTTTAGATGCATGGAAGTTATTTTTCCGATTCAATGATACTTAAAATAGTCAAGTATACAAATATTTATTTGAAAAAACTGCGAGAAAAATATAGCCGTCAGAGAGATTGTCCGGATACTACGCCAGTGCTTTATTTGGACTCCTTTACTTGGCTGGCGTCAAAAAAGCAGGTCACCTCAACATTCAAGAACTTTAGTCTAATGACGGAGCTTAACAAATCTCCTGTTCTGAACTGCGGCCGAAATTTGACCATGGGCAATTATTTTACATCTGTTCCGTTGGCACAAAAACTGCTCAAAAACAAAACTACACTGGTTAGAACCGTACGAAAAAACAAAAAGGAAGTTCCGCCACTGTTTGTCAACGTAAAAGGAAGGCCGGTGCATAGCAGTATGTTTGCTTTTTCACGTACCGGAACATTGGTATCATATGTACCTAAAAAAAAATAAAAACGTTTTGTTGTATTCAACTTTACATCAAGATGACACAATTGATAAAGTAACGAAATACAAAAACAAACCAAAAATTATAACTTTCTACAACAAAACAAAAGGTGGTGTAGATGTAGTAGGCGAAATGATATCACTCTACTCAATTTCAAGAATTACATGTAGGTGACCTCTTACTATATTTTTTTGTTTATTGAATATTAGTGGAATAAATTCTCAGATAACTAACTCTGATAACAAACTAGTAAGAAGAGTTTTTATAAACAACTTAGCTATGGAATTATTGAAACCATTTGTAGTGTCTAGATTATTAATTCCAAATTTATCAGCGGACTTGAAAACAACTATGCGAAAACTTGTAGGTGACACATCAGAAGCATTGCCAGGTCCAAGCAACACTACAGGATATTGTGCATAATGCCCTTGCCGTAAAAATCAAAAATTCAAAAATGTGTGCTGCAAATGCAATCAACACTTATGCACGGAACATTCAGTTTTCTTCTGTCAACAATGTTTGGAACCTATGGAATCGTCGTCTCCATAATTTTGTTTTTATAAGTATTTGTTTGTGTTCATTTCTTCATAAATATTACAGAATAATGTTGTTTGTTCTTTAATAGATTTTGTAATAAATTAAAATATGTTTTAGTATATTAATGCAAATTATATACATAGAAATACTTAAATAAAATTTAAATATTTGAGTACATTTTCTAACAAATCTGTAGGCAAGAATCAGTACTTTTATTTAGAAAATAATTAAATACCAATCGATTTAATAACGATAATTGTAGTGTGAGCAAAATTCTCACGCGCGACAAACTTTAATGGTAGCGACAGATTCCAGATTAATAATTTTATGTACGACCTTATGTTAAACATTGTAATTAATCCATGCCACATTTAAAATTAATAGGTAATTTTATGAAGCACAAAAACATTCGCCCACAATAAACTGTTTATAAATAGTTGAAATGCAAACGAATTGATATTTGATTTATTTTTCAGAAATTAAGCTAATATTTCTAAGATGAATGACAACAAAATTTTGACAAAAACCTATTGCAGCACCACACAGTTCATAAATAAATAAAAGCATATTGGCTTCATAAAAGAAATAAAAGGCTATTTAAGAGTAAAACAAATGACAAAAACAAGTGTTTTTATAAATTATTAACAAATAAACCTACAATAGTTATTTACGTAACATGTGCGGAAACAGATTCTTTCGGGAATGAGTGCCTGTTTGCAACAATAGCATTTGGCACGAATTGACGAATACTGTTTACGCACAAGTTGCGTATGCTATTTTTTGCACGATTTTTTCAAAAATCACAATTTCAAATCTGCCACACTACAATATATCAATTACAAAAAATAATTAGTACGCTATAGTAAAACGGAAATGACACAATCTATAATACAAATATTGTAGTAGGCGTCTTAATTGTTTTATAGACAATCTATAAAATTAATTTTTGCGTTATTATATAATTCAAGTAAAACGTAATTAAAAAAATGCTTAGCGATAGCGAAAGCGAGTATTCGCAAACTCCACCTAAAGTACGGAAAGCTGCAAATAATAATGCACTTGATGTTTTATTACCTCAAAAATCCAAAAGTCGGTATGAAATGGAATTCAAGAAGTTCACTTGCTGGTGCATATTGAAAAGAATTAACAATTACTATTCTAAAACTGTTTATTAGCTTACTTTCAAAATATAAGTGCAAAAAAATTACTATGGTCCATTTACGGTATGCTGAAGTTGTGTTTAAATGTAAAGCATAATGTGAATATATCCAAATACTCTAGGTTACTGGTATTTCTTAAACATACCACTAAGTATCACAAGCCTAAAAAGTCGGCTGTCCTAGAAGATAATCACATCACAAAGTTTATTTGTGAAGCCCCTAAACAGAAATACTTACTAATGAAGGTATAAAAAATCTGTTACTTCATAATTTTAATATACGTTATGTAGGTGGCTTTAATAATGGGTGTTCAGGTGCCTGCAGACGAGAAGAGCTGTGTAAGATGTTTACCAGCAACATCGTTTTCAAAGACGACATAATAATGGTATCAATTCCTGAGACGAAGAATAATAAAAGTAGAAAGTATGTCGTCATCAAAACTAAATTGGTAGAAATAATTCAAAATTACCTAAAAATAAGAGCAAGGTCAAACCCACAAACTCACCGTTTATTTTACACTTATCGTAATGGCATTTGTGTAAATATTCCTGTGGGAATAAACACATTAGGAAAAGTAGCGTCGAATATTGCTCAATTTTTAAATCTAAAAAATTACAAAGAAGTAGTTATATGAGAGGGGTTCTGGACCACTTCCGGTGGTTTGGAACCTGTCTATAACGGCCAGTCGGTCATCATCGGGTTCGTTTGTGAATGATTGGGAAGGGGAGGGCGTGGGCGTGCGCGTCGGTTCGTGCGCAGTCGGGTATGTTTGTGATCAGTCGGCTATGTTCGTGCGCCGTTGGTGTTTGTCGGCTATGTTGGTGATCTGTCGACTATGTTCGTGATTTGTCGGTTATGTTCGTGCGCAGTCGGTGTTGGTCGGCTGTGTTCGTGATCGGTCGGGTATGTTCGTGCACCGTCGGTGTTGGTCGGCTATGTTCGGCAATGTTTTATGACTTCGTGGGAAGGATTCGGTGGATGTGTAGTTATATAAGTTGGTTTTTCGTGTTTGTGTGTGGTTTATTATTTGAAACGTGTTAGCATAAGAAGAAAGTTACATTGTTGCTATCAGTGATTAAAATTAGGATTTTGTCTCGAACCTGAAAAAAACGATGGATATGTCCGAAGGCTTGTCGCAAACTGCATTACTGGATTCATCATGGTCATTTGCTACAGAGTATGACCTAGCTCATGAATCCCGTCTTTTAAATTTCGGCAACGCTTCGAATGAGAAGCTGATCAATCAGACGTGTTACAAGTTGGACTATGATGATGAGGGAAAATATATAGAAGTCGGATATAGCACATATCTGCAGCTTACGCCGATAATTAGAATTTGGAATAGCCCTGAGTATAATGGTGTATGTAGTGTTAGTGGTCCACATAACGTAAATTTAAACGATCGGGAAAAAAACAATGTGTTGCTTACCATCAACGAATGGAAGACGTTAATGGGACTTCATCATAATCCGATGAATGACTTTTTCTACAACCCGGTTAGTGAAGAGTATCAACAAGAATTTGTAGATGTCAATGCATAAGTAAAACCTCAGACATATCTAGCGATGCGAAAATTACCTACAGTACGGAATATCATCCTGATTTATCGGGTTGGGGCGAGTGTAGTAACAACTCCTTTAAATAAACAATCACTATAAGACGTGATTATAAAAATTGTATCCTAAATAAATGGGATGTTGATTGCATGTTTGGCTTGAAAAATATAATTAATTATCGTCTGGAGTTAATGCAATCTCACAAACTGGATGTATTCTACAACCAACTAATCGATAGCGTGGTTATTGAGCAGAGGAAGAAGGAAACAATGGATCAATTCGGTAACGGATCTAACAACGATGATGATGATGATTGGGTTGTTTATGACGTATATGAAAAACTGCTAAATAGCGAATATAATATTAATTCTCATAATGTATTGTGCTTAATAGAGGTTTTATATCGTCGTCCAAATTTTATTAAGTCTTGTGCAGTAGAAAATAGCGTTAGAGAGTAAGCGTAATCATTACTGATGCTTTTCATGTATTTTTTTGAAATATATATTTGCTACATCATAGATCATTTGATGAATTTTATCCTTGACTTCATCATAATTTAGAGTACCTAGGTAGTAAATAAATAGAACTTTAAAAATATATATAGATAGATATTATGTATACATTACAAAGTTATTACAATTATGTTACTTATATATATATATATATATATATATATATATAAGAGTAATTTTAAACTAACATTCTTTATTACTATTGTTCTTGTTGTTTTCTTCAATAATTTACTTCGTATGTAGATAACCCCACGGTTTTGTGTCGGTACTCTTTCCTAGCATACGTTTATCATCATACGGGTTAAGAACAACTTTGCTTTGTTTCATAGAATATACAACGTGCTTTTAGATTTAATATTTATTTGGGTTTTTTCAATAATGTTTTTATTAAATAAACAATGTTTATAATCTTCAAATGTAATTGTTTTGATAGAAGCTTTAGTGCACCCTTTAAATTTTTAAATAATTTTGTGCTTGAGTTATCAACAACAATATAAGAATACATTTTAGATCTCAACCCTACAAATTCTAACATTATGCTACCATTATTCTCATCTTTTATAATACCCGGAACTTTTTTGTTTTTTAATTCAATTTGATATATATTTTGAGGATCATCATGGGAAGTATCAAATTTATCACTATCTTTTTTAATATATTCATATATGTCATCTACTTTAAAATGGTAAATTAAGCTGTCTGTGTTAGTATAAAGTAACATAGCATTCTGTCCAAAGGGTATGACATAATCATAGTAAAACTCATACAAAAACGTTTTCAATTAGTCTAAAATGCTACATCCTACGTAGATGGGTTTATTCATTATTACTTCGTATGTAGATAACCCTACGGTTTTGTGTTAGTACTCTTTCCTAGCATACGTTTATCATCATACGGGTTAAGAACAACTTTGCTTTGTTTCATAGAATATACAACGTGCTTTTTAGATTTAATATTCATTTGGATTTTTTTAATAATGTTTTTATTAAATAAACAATGTTTATAATCTTCAAATGTAATTGTTTTGATAGAAGCTTTAGTGCACTCTTTAGATTTTTAAATAATTTTGTGTTTGAGTTATCAACAACAATATAAGAATACATTTTAGATCTCAACCCTACAAATTCTAACATTATGCTACCATTATTCTCATCTTTCATAATACCCGGATTTTTTTTGTTTTTAATTCAATTTGATATATATTTTGAGGATCATCATCGGAAGTATCAAATTTATCACTATCTTTTTAATATATTCATATATGTCATCTACTTTAAAATGGTAAATTAAGCTGTCTGTGTTAGTATAAAGTAACTTAGCATTCTGTCCAAAGATGACATAATCATAGTAAAACTCATACAAAAACGTTTTCGATAAGTCTAAAATGCTACATCCTACGTAGATGGGTTTATTCATATATACTTCTAGTTTATTCATTTCTATAATAACCAGGTTCTCATCAAATATAACTGAACTATGAAAATTAGGTTTTGAAATAAGTGACTGCGCTCCCCATTGCCCCTCCCATTTTGTAACTAAACGAATATCTCTATGTTTTCTTACGTTTTCCATGCATTTACCATATATAGCGTTAATCATTAGTTTATAAAAATCTTTTTCAAAATAGTTTTTTAATTGTTGACGTAATTGTGTGTTTAAATCTATGTATTGTTTCAACCAAGGTGATTGATTAAATTTGAGTACTCTATGGACTTTTTTAATTGCATACCCAGTCTTAGATACATTTTAAATTTCTATAATGAATTATATAGTTTTTCTTTGGATACAATGTTAACAGTAGTTTTTTAAGTTTTGATTTGGAATTTGGGGGAGTCATATGCTCCGGAGCTAGCGGTAAATCACTATGCAAATCATGTAGATGTTGAGGGTAGTCTAAGTCACACTCAAGAATGTAACCAATATTGGAATCATTTGGAGTATTCAAGATTTCGGGAATATTGATGTTAGAAATGAATTCAAAACCACCATATGGTAGGTTTTGAGACATACAAGCTCATACAAGTTATTCACATCGTAGTACATTAAGTATGTGCTCTCCTGATTTGGATCATATTTGTTTTTCATATATTTATAATTTGCTTTTGCATATCTATTCGAACATTGAGAAACACCTCCTCCGGTTCCTTTTTAATGAAAAGTACGGTATCTATATCAGTAATAAGTTCTAAAGAAATGTTTGTTGTGTTCAACATGGCATCAAATGTTGAACCCGGAGCTGTGAAATAATGAAGGAATCGAGGGAATATGTTTTTTAAACAAGTATCAGGAACGTTTCAAAAACAGTCAATAATAAAACATCTGTTTTTAAATATAAATCTGAGTAATCACCTAGCGTCTGAATATTAAAAGTATTCCAAACGTTTACAGCATGACAATAGTCTTCATGTGAAATATGTTGATCATGTAATCTACTATAAAAATCATTCTTTGTAGGCAATTTTGTTTCATTTAGCTTTTCCCAAGAATCAATATAATCGTAGGGAAAAACTCCTTTTCTATTTATTAAATTGAATTCTTCAACATTATTGCAATGGGATGCTGTTATTAATTTTTGTTCGTTGTTTAAATTATTTGAAAGCTTCTCTAAACTTTGAGCCATGAAACAAAAGGAATCTATAAACCTGAGAGAGATATTTGTTCCGGAAACTTGTTTAGTAAAAGATATATATTTTCTTTATTTATGGGTAATAACTTAATGGTTCCTTCAAAAAACGAAGATAATTCTTTGATTATAAAATGGGCATCATATCCACTCAAGTTATGGAAAACTACTGGGATTGACATGGTCGTCTTTATAATTTAGGTTACAACCCTGATGAGCCGCGCCCTAAACTGACCTGTCTGATGATGATGATTGCGTACACGAGTTTCACTATCGGTAATTGTTTTTTGCAAATGTGACATGTATTGGAATAATAAAATTATAATTTTGAGCATCATCAAGTGTTGTCATTGGTACAATTGTTTGTAATTTATTATTGCAATAAACAGCTATATTTTTAATTTGTTTATAAACCAATTAATACAATCCTTTCCTCGATACATCGAAAACTTTAATAAATTATTGTCGTAAGAGCATTTAAAATAGTAAGCAACACTATATGGAGTATGTTTTTGATAAGGTGAAGTTTTTTGTAAAAACGAGTTGGTGTCATAGCAATTTTCTAAAATACTTTCCAAATCTGCATAGATGGAGAAAGGAACCTTCTCTTGGTAACGATAATTTTTAAAAGAGAAAAATGTATCTGATTCTTTTGGTAATCTTATTCAACAGTGATTAACTTGCGGACAATTTATTTTATGTTTTTCAAGTAATACCTCTGAAATGAAGTGATTCAAGCAACGGTTACAAATAAACGTTTTAGTTTTGATAACTGCTTAGATAAAAGAGCTGACATGTTTTTAATCCAGACAAAGTGAAATAATAAAAATTCATCATGTAATGTGTTGCAGTTAGAATCTGAGTTTAACTGCAACATCAACAAGTTAATTACTCTAATATTTTCTCCAACGTTGTTACTAAGTGAACAGGGTAAAACTTTTTTATTATCAATACAATGAAGATTAATAGCTAAGTTATTAAGTTGTTAAAACTTTCTTATACCTTTTATTGTGATGGGAAATTCAATACCATCGTAATTTAACACATTACTAAAATGAAGATAGGAGGACATTTTATTAGAATGATTATTTGATAAAAATAAAGCAGAAACCACAGCCCAAAGGAAGCAGTGACTATCATTGTTCTGAACGTTAATCACCGCATGCCTATTTTGATAAAATTTGGAACGGGTACATATGTTGAATAACCTACTTTTAGAAGATCATATCTGTTAATGTTAACTTTTAACTCTAAAATTTCTAATAAAGCCCACCCAGAATCTTTTTCGGAAAACTCTGCAATTTTGTTATGAGTTTATCTATGATATTGTCCTGATACCATTTTTTAAATTAGTTAAACAATCAATTGGATGGTTTTTAGTAGCAAATGTTTTTGAATCTACATCTCCATTATTAGGTTTTATAAAATTAGCTGATAAAATTACATTGACTTTAAGCATATATTCTTTAAGAGCTTTTTAAATTTTAATTGGAAAACATTTAAAAGATTAATTTAATAATGCTAAAGGGTTCTTAATGCTTACTGTTGATATAATTCCTGTTATAATTCTTTTGTTAAAGCACGATTCAATGTCGTCCCATATCACTTTGCACTTTCTTCGTTTTGGTATTGTTGTTGTTGACAAACCTGTGCCAGATTTTTTTTCTAGAAAACTCTTCCTAAGCTCTTTAATTTTAAGTTTACAGCGCTTGAGGTACGCTAAACTTGTTCTAGAGATGAAGCGGAGCTGTACAAAAGTTGTACAAAAGCTGTACAAAAGCTGTTTAAAAGCTGTACAAAAGTTGTACAAAAGCTGTTTAAAAAGCTGTTTAAAAACCTGTTTAAAAGCTGTTTAAAAACCTGTTTAAAAGCTGTTTAAAAACCTGTTTAAAAGCTGTTTAAAAACCTGTTTAAAAGCTGTTTAAAAACTCTAATGTAAACTTTAGTTAGTCAAGGGTAAATGAATTCATCAAATCCTCTACGATAGCGACCGTGATTAATATCAACATCTTTATCAATTGTCATAAAACCGTGTTGTTCAATCCAACAATTCGAACACATTTCGCGAAACTGTTGCATACTTAAGTTACAACCTACATGATCCTCATATACATGTTTTAAATTGAGATCGTCCTGAGAAAATAATACAATCAAATTTACATTATCTCGTATGAGTTGTTTAGGTACTTTACTGTACGTTTGACAAAGATAAAAACAATCTATTAAATTATGTCTACCCATTGAAAAGAAAGAGCGTACATGATTTTGATTTTCACAACTTATATCATCAAATATAAATATGGAATGCGGTTTGGCATCGTTTGGATGCATTATATCTTCATTATTGCTGAATGTGTAATAATTTATTTCGCGTAGAGGTTTTAACACTTTTTCTAGAAATTTATACTTTGGATTTAATGATTAGAATAGTATAAACATTTTCAAATTTCAATCCATTTATATCTGTAAGAAGATTTAACATAACGTTCATTTTACCGCAATTTGGAGGACCACAAATTATACATCGAATACTATCCGGTAATAAAGCACCATGTTTAGACTCTTTACTTGTTTCCGCAACATCATAATCAAACACTGATAATTTACTTGTTTGTTGAACAAACTTCATCGCTATAATAAATAAAACTCAAAGATACAACTTATTTTATATATTTCACACTAATAATACATATAAGATCATTAGAATATATATTTATTTTTTCACATTCTTCTAACATCTCCAGTAAGCGGATTATAGTGCACGACTGCATCATGCAATATGAGACAGTATGCAACCACGTCTGTTTCAAAGTTCTTTGATGATTCAATTTCAAGTTTGATATCCACTGTAGATGTTTTCAAATTTTCGTTTTGTCTTGAACAGTTGATTACAAAAATGGGGCATTTTTAAATTCTTCATAATTGAGCAATGGTTCTTTAATCACTTTGTTGTAGTAATTCACTTGGAAATTAGCATAATTCTGATACGCAGTAGTGTACTTGTTTACGTTAAAATTTAAATTCATCGATTCGTATGGATAACGTTCTGAGTTAAGGTGTAGTTTGATGTTGGTGATATCGACATCACTAAAATCAGCTGCGCTCTCTGTCTTCGAATTTTTCTTGTTTTTTTGGAATGCAACAATTAACCATCGAGGCTTCTCTAATTGCGTTGAAGTTTTAACAGACCATATATCGATTTCCAAAGGTTTTAATGCTGGTAGTTCGTAAATTTTCCATTGTCAAAATGGTACATTTATTACAGGATTACGATTGAGATTGTTAAATAAGACTTGAGCTTGAACGGTATATTAACATAAAACTGCTTTTCTAATGGTTTACTCCTATCTTCGTATACAACCAATAATGTATTATTAGCACTAACCCATCCGGCATCGTTTAAGCCCCTACTTTCATTAGGAGTATATGATGCATATCCTTTAATAAACGAAGTTAATCCTGGCAATCTACAGGTATCAACCTTTTGTCCATTTAATTCATATCTATTTTCTTCAAATAAAAAGCATGGGAAATTGTTTGTCAGTTTACAAGTTTTCGCAGGATCAGAATTTATTTTGAAAGAACCCTCAATGTAAATATGACTATCATATGTGGCAGTAACTAAATCTTGACTTTGAATTACTATTCGTTCAAATTTCATCGGAAAGTCCGTAATTACTACTAGATCCATATGGTAGATACGTATGAATATCATCTCGATCAATGGTTTCATCAAAACTGATTTTTTGGAAAACGTTTAATGGATCCATCATAATATTGCCTTACTTTTAAACCAATAGATTGTAAAAATGCTTTTTCACCGGACGTTAACCCTTCGACAACTCGACTGGAACTAAAGTGTGGAGCGTTACCTGTCTTATAGTTATATGATTTGTTACAGTTAAATTTTAAGACCATACTGTTTTAATTCTAAATGCACCGTAAATGGTTCCTCTCCAAAATCAATCAATTCACTGTTTTGATTCACCAGATTGATGGTTATGTTATTAATAACTTCAGTATTAACAAGCAGATACAACGGAGTCGTAGGAGTATTTACTAATCTATAACCAGATGGAACAGGAATTGGAATTTGATACAGTATACGTGACGGTAGACCGTCCCTAAATGAACCGCTAATGATGTTGCACTCTATTTGAATGTTTGTAAGATTCACAACTTCCACATTTATATCAGATTCATATTTGTGATTTGCTTTTAAGACTGCATTTTTTGAAAACCCCAATATTCGACCAATACTATCCGGTTGAGAAAAATCGATTTGAAATTTGGATTTAATGTCACACTTTTGCGTATTATGATTAGCCTCGATTGTTAGGTTTGTAACATCATGTACTATATTTTCATTGAAAACTAACTCCCTTTTAATAGTTGACACTAATTCATCAATTTCGTATGCACCATGCGGTATATTGATATAACGTAAATCACCATTTTCTGACCTGTAGTGAAATTTATCCATTCCATATGTAATGTTCCTTATCGAATTGCAACCATAAAACCCGATTAATCCCAAAACATAATTATATCGACTATCCAGCTCAATTGGTGGAAAGAATGAGCAGGTAGCGGAGTGACCAACTCCGATAAGGTGAAAGATCTGGACATTACTAATGTGAATTTAAGAGTTACTCGTTATTACATAAGAATTTGAGACAAAGATGACCGCAAATTACTGTATTAAACTGTTGTTCTCTTTCATAATTGTAGAAAATTTTACAACCCAAAAATACCGACTAATTTCCGGTGGTGGTGGTAAGTCGCCAAAGCTATCGTAATACAGAACACGTTGATCGCGTTTTTTATAACAAACCCAATGAGTTCCGGGTCCTTTTACATCATCTAGATTAACTACACCCGATTCATTTTTCCACGGCCTCTTTGGTAAATTATCTGACATAAACACGTCGCGGAAATAAGGTATTCTTTTAGCATAATGACGAATATCAACATCAGTTGAGGCTCTTTTGGGTAATTTTAGAAGTTTTTTTGTTGGTGCGGTTTTAAATATAAGGCACCTCCTGATTTGTACGGCTTCAAATACATTCCGCTCCCTTTGTTACTAAGCGCAATTGCTTCCATTGTGCGAATATGTCGTGAAATCTCTTCAAATTGCTTTTTTGCATTTTTTGTGTCATTTACGGCTTTTACGATGCCTGCAGTACCACCTGCTAAACACCTGCCGCAGATAAGCCTGCAAATATCGGAATAAGGAATGGTAAAATTCCTCCAGTTTTTGGTATTGGAATTATGCGAGGTAATTTAAAATTCCTTTTACGAACGGTTTTAAATACGCGACGTGCAACCGATAATGCTTTCTTTGCAGACTTTTTAAGACCGTAACCTTCAAAACATTTTTTACCGTATAGCTTTTTTGTTCTACGAATACAATTGGAGCCGTCACAGTTTTCCTTCTATGTTTGACTCCTACATGTTTACGTATTTTTCTTTGAGAATGACCCATACCAAATGTTCTTTTAGTTTTCATTGCACCAGTTACTAGTAAAGCAGCAGCACGTTCTCCAAAACTAGCGTCGTTAGCTCTTACTCGTTCCCAAGCTTTACTTTGTAAGATTTTGTCGGCTTTGTGACGATCGTCTAAACTATTGCTATCTCTATATGCAATATCGTGGTCTTTACAAGCAGAGTCTAAAGGATTTATTCCTTTATCTCCCCGTAAAAGACGTTTTTCCAAATTTGTACCGGGACCACAGTACTGGTAGGACGGAATATGTAATTCAAACGGCAATGATCGTATTAAGGTGTCAACAACTCCTTTACCTTGTCGCACTTTCAATATTACTGAACGATCTCCGACAGGAAGTGGGCTTTTATAGTAACTAACTTGAAAACCGCAGTATGACAGGTAAAAAAGTTGTATTTTGTGAAGAGAGAAATGAAGTGCGTTATATGTACGTTTGGCTGTACGCTTCAAAACAAGCAAGGATAACTAATTGGCAAAAAACATTATTAGACGGCATGAGGTTTAAACGAAGGATTAAAATCGCTGAAGAAACACTAAGTAATTGCTTTGGCGCTGAACATCGGAAGAATGTGTATAGTAATAGATTTGCAATGGTTTAATCATTTATTTATAAAACCTACAAAGAATAAACAACAAAAATATAAAAAATCATTTGTTGTATTTTTATATAACAATAAATTTTTTTGAGCGGTCTTGGTTAGTATGACACCTGATCCCGGTTTTGGGATGTAGCCGTCACACTCGGTCTCGCTCCATTCTTCCTCCTCTTCGGTTGGAACAATAGGAGTTCCTTGTGGATCCCAGTAACCCCTATCGTTCCAATACTCCTCATCATATGGAGGAGGTGATGCTGGTGGAGCAGATGCAGCAGGAGATTGCTTTCTCTCTTCCTCTAGACGTATGAGGCATTGATCCATCGCCTCCTGCTGCATCCTCTCGAACACCTCTGGATGCGCCTTCCTGAGATGTTTATATTTGTTTCTAACTAGGTGGACGTGGAGAGGATTGAATTGACATCGCATTAAATCTATGAAGAACAAAAAATATTAACATTAGTAAATCAATAAGTACAAACAAACATAAATTTTAAGAAATGTAAAAATAAAGTATTAATTTACGATTTGGTAAAGCAGACATGGTTGTAATAAAGTTATTAGCAAAATACCACTTCTTATACAGTACAAAACTGCAAACCATACGAGAAATTTACGAATACTCACGAAAAAGTACGAACCGAAAAATGTTTTCTTTGCTCTATCTCTGAAATTAAAAAAGATATCGAAATGCATGTTGAGGAGCGTAAAGGGATAATGTTAAGCTATGCAAAAATGCATAGAAACTATTAAAATGATAAAAAAAATTATATTTTTTTTCAATAGTAAGTGAATGTTTCGTTCTTTACTATAGGAGAGTAAGTGAAACAAATCAAGTAAGCAAAAAAAAACAGATCTAATACAAATCAAGGGTTCAAGGACAAAGCTACATCAACAACATGGTGCAAAAATTTGTCCATATACAATTTAAGGTCGAGTTGCATATTTATGAAAAATTTCAGTGTACAACTTAAGGCAGAAGTTGCATATTTTATAAATGGCTTGCTATACTACCCAACATTGTATTTTGTAATTTATTTGACTTCAAAAATTTTATTTTTTTCTAATTTAAACGTTCTTAGATGATAATATCATTACTTAGAAGTTAGTATGCAAATTGTACGTCAGTGATCAAATAATATTTTTCTAAAACTTCAAATATATATATATATATATATATATATATATATATATATATATAAAAAAAAAAAAAAAAAAAAATACATATAATAACACTTTTTTATTATAACCTTTATTTAAACCAATTTTCTGTTTTTTGTATACAACAAAACATGCTAAATAGTTTACGTTTCTAAAATTTAATATAAATTACATACACACAAATTACAAAGTTTTTATGTTTTATTCTTTCAATCAATTTTCAATCTGATGTACACTCGAGGACAAATTAATTTTTCTCATTTTTTAATTATTTCGTAAATCTTAATATCATTAGACAATTGATTTAATAACTTTAAATACAAGTAAAGTTTATATTTATAAAATTTATTCGTTCGCAATTTAAAATAAGTGTTACGTTTGCGCTTCACAATTCTACAAACTCAATATTAGTTGTTTTTCCAAGAGGACTCAGACTTTGCATATATATTTTCTTTCCAATGTTGATATCCAAATTTATCTTCTCTATATCAGTTTTAGAAAATTTGTCTGTGAAACGCTTTGGTAATGATACCATAAACTTGTCAAACACAACAACTACTTTTATTCCGAACTTGGTTTCAACTTTGTTAAAACATTTTATTTCATGTTTCTCACCAATAACTAATTCTATAAGGCTCACATATGGAAGCAAATGAGCTGCCTTATTTATCTCTGCGAAAATGTAGACATTATTTCTGCTAACACGTTTCAAATAATAAACTACACACACAAAAACCAACTTATATAACCACATATCCACCGAATCCCCCCCACGAAGTCATAAAACATTGCCGAACATGGCCGACTGATCACGAACATATCCAACCGATCACGAACATAGCCGACCAAGACCAACGGCGCACGAACATAGCCGACAGATTACGAACACAGCCGACCAACACCGACTGCGCACGAACATAACCGACAAATCACGAACATAGACGACAAATCACGAACATAGCCGACCAACACCGACGGCGCACGAACATAGCCGACTGATCAACAAACATACCCGACTGCGCACGAACTCACGCGCACCGCCTACGCCTTCTTCCCAATCATTCATGAACGAACACGATGATGACCGACTGGTCGTTATAGACAGGTTTCGAACCACCGGAGGTGGTCCAGAACCCCTCTCATATAACTACTCAAAGATTATACGGGGCACTGTTTCCGTAGAACCAGCGCTACATTACTGGCGTATAAAGGAGGCGACATTCTTGCACTAAAAAGGCACGGGGGGTGGAAATCATACAGCTGTCGCCGAGAGTTGCGTTAGAGGACTCAACTTGTAACAAAATACACATAGAAGAAACTCTCACGGGGCCCGCGCCATCCTCACTGTGCCTTCCAGGTCCATCTTCTTTGTCACTTCCATCATTGTCTCTCCCTATATCAAAATCATCTCCCAACTTTAATCGAACAATAACAGTTATGCAGTCGTCTACTAACCCTCTGTCTCAAGCTAGCCAGTTTATAGGATTCAGGATTTCGTTTTTCAAATTGTGAATATTGCACAATAAATATTAAAGTATTTAATTCTTCTAAATCTAATAAATAATAATAAGTAGGGTTATGTACGTTATGTTAATATTTTACCTGTTCTTTGTTCATTATCAAAACTAAAACTTTTTTATTCAATTTTATTTTATTCAGATTTACTTATTTTACATAAATATCCTAATACTTTCTACTTCTATAGGATAATACAATTCACAGAATAAAGGATCAAAACAAAAGCGCATGTGACAGCAAGGTAACCCCTTTAATATTCGAAATTTTATTTGAAGATTTTAATTGATTTCTAGCATATACGAAAAATAAATGTGCGTAAATTGCATTGTAGGTAAGCAAACAAAATGTAAGTTCATCAACAATTTGTCTGTAGAAAGCTTCGAAAGTGGAGTGTTTTTGTTGTTTTTGAAACACATGTTCGGGAAAACAAAGTTTTTTGGTGCGTCATTTACGTTTTTTTTTTTTTTTTTTTTGTGTTTTTTTTTTTTTTTTAAATTTTTTTTTTGGTTTTTTTTTTTTTTTTTTTTTAATTAATTTTTTTTTTTTTTTTATTTTTTTTTTTTTTA
>JALBCR010001924.1:45000-107792 GCA_030710515.1 Abscondita cerata
ATTAGAAAATTATTGAGGGAAATTTGGTGTTAAAAATAGTACTCACTTTTTCCCGAGGAAAAAATAATTTACAAAGTGACACTTTGTTATCTGTTAGTAGAGATAAAAGTTAGGATTTTACTCTTTGAAACTGTATCAAAATATCATGGTTTCGAATTAAAATAGTTTAATTAAAGTAAAAATAGCTCATTAATTATAAACATTGTTTCAAAATTACAATTCCAACTGATCTAAAATAATAGTAATAATTTACAAACAATTTACACATAAATAATAACGTACCTAATACAATGCTATACATAAAACATATCCAAACATTTACACTTATTTATGCAGATAATATTCTTATTTTACGGTGTGGTTTTGTGACATCACTGTAATTATAGCTATTAGAAATATGTTTATTAGCCTCCCACTTTAAGGTTCGATATAGTTTTATTTTAACCAACTGATCGATAATTAACAGTTTATGAGTGTCGCATTCTCTGAACCATGAATTCACACTGCTGTTGAGACATTTTTTTATACGGAGTTTAATTTTTCCAATAAACCATAATCTGTTTTAAAAGATGAAATTCTTCAGTAAAAAGTTTCAATAAAAAAACACAAATTTTGAGAATTCGGGTGATGGTCTGTGTAAGTATTTAATTCCATCAGATTTGCTGTAATCTTTATATAGAATTAATGATTCGTTCACATTGAAAACACTTGAGTCGTTAACTGTTAGCATTTCCTTACACGTATTACAATGTACTTTTTATATATGTAGTGACTTAAATAACCCGCAACATACGACACTGAACAAGATTCTAAAGAACTATTAATTACGACATTGTCTTCATTGATTTTGTTCTCCAGACAGGTTCTAGACGATCTCTTTGTTTCATTATTTTCTACACTTTCATTTGTCCCAATTTTGTTATCCTCTTCCTCATAGTTAGTGTTAAATTGTTCATCTATACCATATAGTATCTCGTCGTTATCTTTTCACAATTCCCTTGTTCTATTGGTATTTGCAAGCGAATGTGCATGTTATGTTGTAATGCAAGCCTAAATTCGCGGGCAGACGGTTGGGCATTATAACCTCCTCTAGCACGAATCATTGAAAAAGCATTTTCTAGAGGATCTTGATTTATTCGTGACGTTAAAAGTACAAAGTTCCTTCTCCCTTTAAGTCCTCCCACAGACTTAAAATTGAATTTATAGTCCATTGGAAACCTGCGATACAGTATATATTTTTCTTTCTACACCGTTCTCATAAAACTTGATGGAATTGAAGTATTGTACAGAACGTTTCAACGTTTCGCATGGCATGTCTTTAAAAACTGAAAGACCACGCTTGTAGGGATTCGGATCATTTACTGAAAAACTATTTAAACAGTCAAAAATGTTGTTAATTGTTTTAAAAAAGATGCAGTATCTAACGCCGTATTACTTGTTAATTGACCCGTCATCACAGCACTGCTAATTGCTGCAGATACAGAATTGCTAAATACCTGAGCGGCGTATTTAACACGCATCTTTTGAAAATTTGATGGGTTAATATGTTTGTCCGTAATTTTAACATGGATCTTGCTACACTGCTACACTGATCAATATAAAAGTGTTGACAAAATCGGTCCACTGAATTTTTTATTGTTGACGACTATTTCCAGTTTGCTGTTCATGACATTGTTCCTTAAGCTTTTTAGTAAATGAGGAGGATCATACGCTACATATATTTTGTTATTGTCGATTTGAATTGTTGGATTTTCTTTGTGGCGCCTAGACAAGATAGAGCACTTCTGTTATTAGATCCTTGGTCGCAAACTAACGCTCGAGGTTTCAATCCAATTTGAAACAACTTATGCATCACTTGCTTTATAAGAGTACATAATATTTCGCTTTTAACTGAACCACTACTGAGAAAATAACAAAATGGAATTTTCCAATTATACAATATTCCTCTCAAATAAAAAACCAATCCATGGTTACTTAAAAACGGTTTACGTCCTAATTCCCCTAAATCTTGATATCCTTCGACGTAGTCCCAATATTGGTTATAATTTAAATTTCGTTTTAAAGTAATTTCGTCACACATTACCACGCACTGCTTTTCTTTGTCTGTCATTCCTTCAACTTTTTTTTAAATTTTTGTATAAGAACATTATTTGTCCCCGATCTTAAATTAACAATTTTCAACCACGACTTGATTGTTGAAATTGCTGGCAAAACAAATCCTAAATGGTTCAACATAAATTTGTAAGCGGTAGGCGATTTATAATACAATGATAATGCCAGTTGTTTTTCTGAATCCTTCCATGGAGTTCGTGTTCGATGAAAACATTGCATATTAATAAATGTCTTCAAAGCCGGTTTTTGTTTTTTAAAAGACCCGAAATTGTGCTGTTTTGAAGTTTGCGCTTCAATCTAAATATTTCACACTTTTGACTATTCAATTTATTTTTAAACTTTTTTAATTTTAAAAAAACGGTTGTCTGTATAGGTTTATCAGAACTTATACTTGCACTGATTGTTGCACTTTGAAGAACATTCACAAAGGAGGCATCACTAACTGAATCGGCGTTGTTCTCAATTTTTTCTTATTGGCTGACAGAAAATAGTTGTAATTACGTTGCAAATACTTTCCGCTAGAAAATATATTTTCATAAGTTCGCACATTATCCAGATTTATAAACTGTCAGAACTTCTGGTGATTTCTGAGTAGGATTTCTTTCTAATCGCAAAGACTTCGATGTATCCTGTTTAGGTTCATCTGCAATCAAAGCAAATAATTGTATTTCTTGAAATTTGGGCTTTTTAAAAGAACTTTATTTATGTTATTGGCAAAATTTTTAATAAAAAATGAAAGTATTTCTTGAAATTGATTTTGTAATTTGTACTTTGCGATACCAGTAGTGGTGAGAAGATTGAAGACATGAAAGTGGTTAAAAGTGTTATGTAAAAAATTGAGTTTTGAGAACGTTAAGATACTTCTCACCCTGGGTACCTACCAGACCGCTACCAATAAGTATTAGCAAATTGTCATTGCTGAACAAAATTATTACTAGCCGAAACAAACTTCTTAGGAACTGCGTAATATTAAGTTTCTTCTTCGCGCGGAAGGATCTCGAAAACTACTAGATTCAAAATGCTTCTCACAGATTAATTTATTTCGTAATAAATTAAGATCATCTAGTAGTACTAGCTTTGAATTACCACAATTCATCACCCAATTTTTCATCTATTTAGACAATTAGTAGGAAACCGATAAAAGCTGATCGTCGGGCAATTTTTTCTCGAATTATTGCAACCGTGATATACACAGCGATGACACGCAAAGTATTACTCATTTTAATGGATAAGTTTTTAAACCAGCAATCCGATCTTACATGTAAATAATAACTACCGAAATGTTTTAAAAATCAAATCAAACTCGAACCGAAAACCTCTTAAACTGAGCACAACAGGAAGACTAATTAATTTTCGGTTTTTGTTAAACTAAAAGTGGTGGGGTATTATTACTTTCGATTATTTTGTGTTCTTTTGATAGTATTTTGTAAATGTTATTACCATTGTTATTAGTAAAGCTCAGAAATACATACTTAAAAACAATCTTGATTGTAATATTTTCATTGTAACAAATAAACAGATAATCATTAAGCTTTGCATAGATGCTTCTTTAATGCGTTTATCATATCTTAAAATATAAGTACACCTAAAGTTGATATTGAAACAAATGTATTACGAGGAGTCTTCCGGATTATCGTTTATGAGTCACATTCCTTATCGGCTTAGTCAGAAATTCTACAATTGCATACTTTTAGCAACACCTTTAGTAAATGAGTAGGCTTGTTATAATATTGTTTAGATGCAAACAGTTGAGTACGTTAGATTGTAATATAAGAAAATTCAACATTCGTTCCAACATAAAGGGATAGCGTTTCTATGTTAAAAATTTTAATTTCAATGACCAAAATTTAGAAATTTACTTGCGTAAGCCTAATAGATTTTAAAACATTTTCAACGGATAAACGATGTTAATGTAATAAATATATGAGTATGGAATTTTCAAAGTATTTAAAAAAATTTTTTTTGGGAGAACGTTTTCAACGATTTCTTTACGAAATTAATACTTTTAAATCTGCAGGTTTTTCATAATAATAAACTTTATTCACATGTGTATGTATACAATCTTTGTACATATATGTGTTTGTCATGATGGTATAACCATTGTTATAACCTTACAAGAAAGATACAAATAAATATTATTACATTGAACAATTAACAGACAATAGAAAAAAATATATAACAAAGGACACACAAAAATCAATAAATTCTTGTATATTGTAGAACGCATGTTTTTGTTTGTTTATCAACATTGACTCAATGCACCAATATTTCAATCAACGGCATGATGCATTGGCAACAATGTCGTGCCTTAGCATAAACTATCAGCAAAATTACAGTTTTCTATTTCACATTTATCGGCAATACTGTTCTGTAAATTCTACAATACAATTGACGTATTTTCTTAGCACAAAGCGATACTACCGACCTCTGATGTTTAGAACAAATTTCGGGGTCGCATAATCCCGTAAGGTTGACTATCTTTACCAATATTTCAATCAACGGCTTTACTATATACTGTATTCTTCTCACTTTAATAACTGCGGTACTACTCTAAAACAGGTGATTAAATTCCGTCTTGTTCAGACATAGGTCTCAGTTATTTTCATGAATCGTATTTTCAAAGGCCACCTCCACTGCTGATTAGCATTCGGTTTGGATTAAGGCAAAACCGTATTAACCGCTTAACATCAACCTATAAAACCAGTTATTAGTCCGTTCTCTTACAGCTATCACATACTTATCACCAAACCCATACAGTGCCGCTGATTCACTTGATAACACTGGCAAAGGGTGTGTTAAGGTTACTCCGCTTACTTTAATTATAACCGCAGCTAGACCACCACCGAAACCTAGGGTTTAATTTCTCGTGCATAGACCGCTTGCATACAAGGCTTCATCGTACTAGGGTGACTATAGTTTATCCGGTGTGCTCTACGACGGATTTCCGTCACTTATAAAACCTTAGTCTTAAACTCCGTTTCTTATGCCTTAGATCAGAAGTTTCTCTAACCTACAAAATTAATTGTGGTCTTTAACAACCAAAGCTGATGCATAATCTGACTAACTTGTTTTGAATAATCCGATAGCACCGTCTACTGGAAACGACGCTCCGCACCATCAGCACTAGGACACTGTCCGAGTCGACCATAAAAAGGGGCCGCACGTGTAATATTACCGATTTGCCTCCGTCACAAAAAATAACAAACCCTGGACAGGTCGCGGTAGTGTCTCTATCAACACTACATACTACCGGGAACTTTCGATCGTACAGAATTAAATAGTTTTTGATATTGTATATTATCACGGGTGTAAATAATTACTGTAAAATTGTTCTGTAAATACAATAATATATGTATATTATTTCGAACTCTGGACATTATTCTTCGACTGAAGCTAAACCCGCGGCTAATTATAAATTTTTGTACACGCTTTTTATTTCCAAACTACAATTTATAATTATAACTTTGAGAATCAAAAGTGGACGTTCACAATGTTCCATAAACCAAGATTTCAAATGTTAGATATATATGTCACAACTAAATGTCGTCTATGTTTCACGTAAACATACCGGAGTGTAATAAATTAGAATGTGTTTTTATAAAGTTACATATGTTGGGTATATATACAATTAAACGATTTGATCTATTATATTTTACATGAAACATACTAGATATAATAAATTAAAATGTGAATAGAATGTTTCTCATTTGCCGATATTTCAAATTTTGTATGTATATGTTACAATTTTTTAATATGTGTTTTGCCTGAAACGTATTGGAGGAATTTAAATGTAGACAATGAACATATACAGTGAACTTTATTTATAAGTACACAGTACAATAATTATGCTACGTACACTTTTAAAAGAAACAAGTCAATGCATTGGCACGGCCTACCGTTTTGATTGAACCTAAAAAGTTAAATACTTATTCGAGGTGGTTCAAAATCAAATTTCATAAAGTTTTAAGACGCTACCTGAAGTGGATAATTATGGAATGAAACGCTCTTTATGTTGATGATTACTATGGAAACCCATATACAGGGTGTTTCATTAATCAGTACCGAAAATGAAACTGGAGATTCCTTGCAAAATTTAAAGGGGTTTAACATAAAAAAATTCCTTAAAGCCTCCTGAAGAGTTAGACAATCTGTAGCAGTGCTAGGTAGCGTTAACGGAAATTTGTTCAAAGAATAAGAGCCTGTATTCAAGAAAATGGTGCCCATTTTGAACACTCTCTGAAATAACATATTGTTATATTAAATTAAAATGATAGTTAATAATAATATTACTTATTTATGTCAAACTTGCATACGCAACTTATTAATTAAAAAATTCTGCAGAAGTTCGCTTAATTTATTTTTTGGTGAAAAAAAGTATTGAGTTTACGTGAAATTTTAAAAGACAAAAAAGTTTTAATTGAATTGGCCCTCAAAATCTGAATTTTAAAATTGAAAAAAAATTAGTTAAAAAGTTCTGGTAAAAAAACTCTAATGGGTATTAGACTCGCCCCCTTGCAGAGAACAAGTGGTGAATAAAATTATGAAATTATGGAAGGCTTCTTGGTATTAGTATTTGAATGTTTAGATTTCTTTTTTATTTCAAGTCATTTCTAAAAAAAAATCGATTAATGTGAATTTTTACACATCTTTAAGGGGCTGTAACTTTTCAGTGAGGCTTTAAGCAAATTTTTATGTTAAACCCCTTTTAAATTTTGCAAGAAATCTCAGTTTCATTTTCTGTACTGATTAATGAAACACCCTGTATACAGGGTGCCCATAATCTATCTCATAACATGGGTAACTTTCTTAATATGCAAAATAGGTAATCGGTTAAATTAGGAAAGTTGGGCAGAATTACAAGCAAAATGTTAAACTTTTTCAAATTTGACATATGTCTTCAACTTTTGAAATTTTGTGAAAAAACTGAAAACAGTCGATTTTTTAATGTTGTCCTGTTCCACTACTACTTACTTTAGAACTGAACTAAAAATGACATCTTATACATATTTTTACGTAGAATTCGATAAAATTACTCAAAATGTCATAACCCTCTTGATTTTCGAGATATAACACAAACTTACATTTTTTTAAATGGCAATCATAGTTGGCTGTGATCTTATTAAATAGCTTTTGTTTTGCGATTTCATTGATATAAGGTTCGATATACTTTACTCTTACATTTTTTTGTAAATGCTAAAAGTAGTTTATTGATACAATTAAGCTGCAAAATAATACACAGGCAGGCTATGAAACAAATGCTTCAAACAAAAACCTGTTGAAACAAAAGCCTGTGTCGTCAACTAAATAATTTGATTTACATAAGTAAGTTGTATTATTCACGGTGATTTATTTTAAAACATAAAATTCTCAAAATAAACAATGTATTCAAATGAAGAGAGAAACGACATGCTTTTTGTTATTATGCTAGCAACAGAAATAGTAATGAAGCCAGTGAAATGTATTTGCAAAGATATATGGAAAGACAACCAGATAAAAGACTTTTTCCAAACTGGAAAATAATTTAAAACTATACGGATCATTTATGAAACCAAAAGCTAAGCAAAAGTTTAATCAAGAAGACGAAGAAAGAGTTTTGGCATATGTAAATTATAAACCAAAAACATCTACCCGTGAAATTGCAAGTGAGTGTGGTACTTCTACAGAAAAAGCTCGTTTAATTTTAAAACAAAATCGATTCAAGCCGTATAAATTTCATATCGGCAACACCTTGTATCCAGCCGACTCAGAGAAGATTAAATTACGCTCGATGGTTTTAAGAGAAACTGACAACGATCCATATTTCTCGCGCAGAATTTTATTTACTGACGAGGCAAAATTTACCAATAACGGTGTATTTAATAGACATAATAATAACTATTGGTCTGAGAACAACCCTCATGTTACTGTTGAGAGACGAGATCAACATATTTTTTCAATAAATGTGTGGTGTGGCATCCTCGGTAGCAGAATAATTGGTCCGTTCTTTTACAATTACCATTTAAATGGAAGGCGATATTTAGAATTTCTTCAAAATGACTTGGAAGACATGTTAGATGAACTGCCATTAAATGTGGTACAAAATCTTACTCATTTCCAACATGATGGTGCTCCTGCTCATAATTTTAGAGCTGTTTCTGAATATCTTTCCGAACGTTTTCCGAGCTGGATCGGTAATTCAGGTCCTATTAATTGGCCGGCAAGAACACCTGATATCACACCTCTCGATTTTTTCTTGTGGGGAACCGTTAAAGACAGGGTGTATAAAGAAAAACCCAATAATGTAGAAGAATTAAAAGATAGAATTAGGTTGATTATTAGAAGAATTCGTCCTCGCAGTTTGGAAAAAGTGCATAGAGATGGTTAGAAGATGTCAAATATGCATATTGGTTAACGGGGGCCATTTCGAACATTTAATATGAACTTTTATGTCTTTTGTACATTATTGAAATAGAACATAATTACAAACCATTAATAGTACCTACTTGTGGTATTATATTGTCAATATAAATTTTGTTTCAAGTTTAACTAACTTGTAAATCATTTTGTTCCTTAATGGTATCAACAACACAATTTTGGGCATTTAAATAGAAATACAAGAGTAAAGTATATCGAACCTTATATCAATGAAATCGCAAAAACAAAAGCTATTTAATAAGATCACAGCCAACTATGATTGTCATTTAAAAAATGTAAGTTTGTGTTATATCTCGAAAATCAAGAGGGTTATGACATTTTGAGTAATTTTATCGAATTCTACGTAAAAATATGTATAAGATGTCATTTTTAGTTCAGTTCTAAAGTAAGTAGTAGTGGAACAGGACAACATTAAAAAAATCGACTGTTTTCAGTTTTTCACAAAATTTCAAAAAGTTGAAGACATATGTCAAATTTGAAAAAAGTTTAACATTTTGCTTGTAATTCTGCCCAACTTTCCTAATTTAACCGATTACCTATTTTGCATATTAAGAAAGTTACCCATGTTATGAGATAGATTATGGGCTTTTCTTTAAACTTTTATAATTGCGTCGAAAAATTAGGCATCTTGATTATTAAAGCTAAACTATATTTCAAATCGAGTTCTCTTACTCCTGAAGATTCCCAAAAGACGAAAGTGAATTGTCGGTATTTGTTTGCTATTGTACCGGGTGTCCAAATAAGCAGAAGTAAGCGGCCGTATCTCGGAAACCGTGATGCGAAATGACTCAGGTAAAAATTGTATAATAAAAGTAACCAACAGAAAATGCTAGAAATTACTTTTAAGTTTTAAATGGCTGCTAGAAAGGCGTATTGGTCACGTTAAATAAAAAAAAAAAAACACAATTTTCTCTATAACCTGCATAGGTAAGCTATACCAAAAATAGCTAAATCAAATCTGAAGTCATTGTGAACAACTTTTGTCTGAAGGTTTTTTGTATTTTTTCAAATAAAGTAGTAGGGGTAAAATAAATATCCACTTAGAAAGAATATAATATCTTGGAAACGCTTTCACATAAAAAGTCAAACTTAGTTTTGTTTTAGAGTATTTTTTTTTATCCGATAAGTTAGAATACTGACTTTTTGAAGTTAACGATTTCATCTAAAACAAATTGTGCCCTTGAAAAAAACCAATTTGTAAAATACAGGGGTTATTTTAATGTCTCCCTAGATGATCGAAATGTCCACCATCTTGTTCCATGCATTGCTGAACTCTTTGCAGTCTAGAATAAAGGGCAGTTTTAATTTCTGGTTTGCAAACCATGAATTGCATTTTGAATTCTGAATACCACGTTTTCCCTAGTTACAGGTCTGGTCTGGAAAATGAGATCTTTAATTCATCCCTAGAAGTAAAAATCTAAAACGGTTAAATCGGGCTACCGGGCTGGCCAGACGCATTTGAGTGCTCTCGCACATCAATTGCAAAATGCGCTGGACAACCGTCAAGTTGTAGAAACGTTTTGCCTGAGTTTAAGGTTTACTTGGAAACAAATCATTTATGTATGTTGTGTTATCTACTTGTCCGCTACTTTTCCCGCTTGCTAGAAATTTAAAATTTGCGTTATCAATTTTATTTTTTTGAATAACCTTGTGTAATGGACTAATTTTTTTTTCGTTTCGTGCGTGGATCAGGTAACACCATAAGGGCATTAAGCAAATTATTATTATTTCTGAAAAACAGGATCATCCTTTGGTGTACAACAAAATTGTTTTGGGGTTTATTATTTTTACCAGAGTAAAATCCAATTATTGGGATATTTGATGTATCTAACACCATTATAATTAAACATCCATTAGCCTTAACACTTGGGTAAGTTTTATTTACCTTTCTTTTAATAGTCCATAATTTACATGTATTTCTCCACTAGCTTTAAATTTACATTCACGTTTCTATTAACGTACATCATCTCCATCCTAACGATTTTTTAATGAAGAAAAGGTGAGAATGCTTATGTGGTACCAAAAAAATCGTACCTTGAGAAATGTTTGGGATATGTTTTCAGTTCACTACCCTGAAAGGCCTATACCTTGTGTGAAAACTATTCTCAATATTTTTAACAAATTTAAAAGAGATGGTTGTGTTATAACTGGTCATAGAAAAAGCAAAACCAATCATATTCTAAACGAAGAAATGAAAATAAATATCCTCTGTTATGTTTAGGAACAGCTTACAGGATCACTTTTAGATGTGGCTAAACATTTTGAAATTTTGTATAGCTCGGTATACAGAACCCTAAAAGAATTTAAGTATAAACCCTATAAAATTTTAAATCATCAACAACTTACTGAGGAAGATAAAATAAAGCGTACCGATTTTTGTGAAAAAATGTTCAATTCGTTGAATGAAAATAAATAATATAATATTTACTGATGAAGCTACTTTTACTATCAATGGGGAAGTCAACACTCAAATTTCCGGTTTGTCCTAATCCTTTATTTTTCCATAAAAAAAATTACAAATGTCCCTTTTATTAATCCAGATACTGGTCCTGTACCAATCCTCATATCAAGACTTAAATCAGTACCCCCAAAAGGTTAATGTTTGGCTAGGATGCGTAAATATCTCTCTTATTGGCCCATTTTTATCGATGGAAATTTAACAGCTGTAAAGTTTTTAGATTTATTGCGAAAGTACATAATTCCAGCAATTGAAAGGCTTAATATTAATGAACCCTGGTGACAAAGTTTATAATAATGTACCTATTTAATACCTAGACGAATTAAAATATCGTATACACAATTTGTTCGAAATCCTTTACGTTCCTTTCAATACCTCTTAGCTTATTGTCTTGAAAGGCAAGGTGACATTTTGAGTATTTATTAGGTCTTTGAAGCAATGAGTATCTATTAAATATTGTTAAAGTTCATTGAGTTAATTTACTAACCTTGTTTTCATTAGTTATTTGTTTGCGTTAATAAATTATTGTTTGTTTGCGATTTGCGTTAATATGTAAAATAAAGAAATTACTTATGGATAAAAAATAAATAATTCTAACCTAATTTGTGCAGATTTGTGCAAATATAACGTGGTATAAGGGTTGCGTGGTTGCCTATATCGCACCAATGATTTAATTTTTTTTATTTAAAACTACACATAGGGTAAATGTGTAACTAAGAAAGATGAACCCTGTATTTATGTACAGTTTGATATTTTCTTAATAATTCATTACAGAAATGGAAGTTAATGAGTAGGTTTTTATAATATACTTGTAACGATGCATTTTTATTGTTCATCATACTAATTAAAATTTAGAAATTAATTTAATTTTGTAAAATAAATGTATTGTTTTGTTCAACTATAGATGCATGTAACGTTCCCTTCTTAAGTTCCGTGTCCCCTTTTGCTGAGCGAGCTTCAAAACCGTAGGGCAAAGGTTGTTTTAGGAATTAAACATTAGTGTTCCACTCATTCCTACCAAACACAAAAATGGTTAAATCCTAGTTGAATTATTTTTTTCTACCATAAGGTTAACGTGACGCGTTGTCCAAATTTATTTGGCTAGCCTTTTCCATCCGTACGTCGTATTTAGCGTGACTCGTTTTGAACACTGAGAACGCCGTCCACTAGTGCTCCAGGACGCACGCTGAAGATGCCGTCTAGCTTAGTTTAGATTAACGTGACGTTAATCCAACCCTACCCGCTAGTGTCACAATTTTTGCCGAGTACGCCTACTACTTAATTCTTCCATCCGGTTTCCACCCAAACGTTACCCGCAATCGCTTCGTGCTGCATAATCAATAGAGTTTGACTGCTTAGAAATATTCACTATTGGCTGTTTTATTGTCACCCCTTGCAATATATACCACAAAAATAAGAACGAATTTCAAATTCACATCTCAAAAAACTACCACTATTAAGTAAAATTATCTAATAAAAACTAATAAAAAATTATAACTTTGACGCGTCGTATTTCGGAAAC
This sequence comes from Abscondita cerata, assembly GCA_030710515.1. Classification (NCBI taxonomy): domain Eukaryota; kingdom Metazoa; phylum Arthropoda; class Insecta; order Coleoptera; family Lampyridae; genus Abscondita; species Abscondita cerata. The sequence goes on from JALBCR010001924.1 coordinate 57,507, forward strand.
TATCAACATTTGGACTAAGATATTTTGGGTTAAGTTGGCATATTTTAGTCCCAGAAATCTACAGTAGTCCTAGGTACAGGAAATATCAAGACACCCTGTATATTCTGGAGGAATTGTTATCATATAAAAAAAAATAGATGCACACTTAAATTGCACTATGCGAATAATTAGCGAACCATTAAATCGACGCTTCTCTCGATTGGCTTCCTGTTTAATTTAACAAAAACTAACCAATTTGGAGTGGTATTAAGAATCCTCCAGATAAAAGAATTAAGTTCTGTATGGTTGCAAAGTTACCTAAGTGCAATTTCTATTCCAAGTTGTAACTGTGGAAATGAAGCAGAGACCGTTACACATATTGTGGAGGATTGTCCATTAACAAAGTTTAAAGTAGGGTTTGTAAGCATTTATAATTTAACGAATAAAGCTGTATTATGGTTAACTCATTTGATCGACAGCCAAAGTTAAGTAATATTTTGTATCCTCTGTCTTAATTATCTGTTTTTTTAATTATATTAAAACAAAAACGTCTTCCAGGATTAGACCGTATCGAAAAGGCAATCCTAATTGCCAACGTTTCACTACCTATCGTAAAAGGCTTCATCAAGGCGAGAAACTTAAAACAAACAAAAGAAAGTTTAGGGTAGACAACTGAAAGACCGGTAATCAACTTGTGACCAAGCCAGATTCAAGACTAAAACAAGCTTCTAAAGCTGACGAAACCTTCGCAACTACGGCTACCTTTTTTACACGGTCCAATTCAGGAAGACGTTTTTGTTTTAATAATGACTCCGGCCGTGGAAATGTCAATTCTTACTTCAATTATATTGCTTGCTATTTCTTTATCTTACTATTGTTTTTATCATTGACGTGTTTGGTGCTAGGACCTGTCTATTACATGTTGTCGTGCAATGATTCTGTTATAATTTATGTTCTTACTTACATTCTATAATATTTACAAACTTAATCATAATTACTACATATAAATACTAAGGTGGGTAAAGGCTGGCATGTTTAGATTTTAGTATTTCTCTTAAACTTTGAAGCAAATGCTTTGTCAAGACGAATCAATCCACAATTGCACACGGTTTCGTCTCCACACTATACAGGTGCACCATACATAATACTTACATCACAATACAATAATGAAATAGTTATTTACATTAGGGTGTGGAAAGTAGTAAAATCACTTTACACACAAAATTTGTATAATATTTTTTGACCGACGATCATCATCAAAAAGTTAAAAAAGAACAAAATTATTTCTACTGATTTTAAGTGGGCCTGGCTGTTTAACCATCTTGACAACACCACCTAATATGTGTCAGTTCATTTGTTTAACTGACGTATAAATGACGCCATCAATATCATCATCAATAAAAAAATTAAATGCGCTCTTATTCTGTATATTATCGTGTCAAGTACAGTGTAAAGTAAATTTTTAAAGTCAATTTATTGGATTTTATACTGTTTATTTTTAAACGTTTTCAAATAGCAGATAAATCAGCTACTACTTTACCGCATAGTAGTCGTACTTTACCGCATAGTAGCAGTACTTTACCGCATCGTAGTCGTATGTATGAATAACTGAAAAATGTGATTTACAGTTCAGGAGGCCAAAAAATAATGTACCGTAGGAATAAATAAATAAATCATTTGAAAACAAATGTTATTTTTATTTATTTAAATTAATTATTTAAAAACAAACAATTATTAGCAAGCATTAGATCATATGAAGAAAGACAAACGGGATTAAATGATTTATTTGTTATCTTTAATATGTAAGACAAATTAAACGTAAGAATTTCTAAAGTAACTTTGAAACTTCAGTTTGTCTGTCTCTTTGTTTCTTCGACCAGGCTAATTTTCGAAACGACTTAATAGATTGTTGACTGTATTTTTTTTGGCAGGTAGAGAACTTTTTCGAAAAAAATATAAACTATGTGAGTTTTTCTCCAAAATGGATAAACGTTTGTTTATTGAGATTTTATTAATAGAAGTATGTTTGTCTATCGGCTTGACTGCTTATTTGTTCAAGTCTAGCTCCATACAATCTTATACAATTTGTCATGCGACGTTCATTGGCAGCACGTTTAAGAAGGTAATATGAGCTATTTCCTGCCTAAAATTTGAAAAAATTAATAATATTGGGGTAGGCGGATATAGAGTTATTTTGTTTTGATTATAGGGAGGAAGCAGTTGTTATTGGAACTGCTATTATTCTATTCATGGACATGCCACGTGCACAAAATAGTGGGTGATTATTAGTGTAATGTCAAAGTTTGGTTAAAATCATACGAAAACGTGCATGTTTCTATTTACGTAAAATATTGTTGCTTTAAAACGAGAAGAAAAGTAAAAGACATTAAATTATCAAACCAGATCATTATTCTCACTATAAAATAACATCCATTTTGTTACGATTCAACGTTGATTTCTGTTAATATTAATTCTAAAATGCAAGAAACTTTAGTTATTGACGAATTTTAACAAAACACGCAACTTTAATAACAGTTAAAAAACTTAATACATTTAAGTCACCAGAATCGCATATTTTGTAACGAATTTATAATTGTTCATTCTTTCAGCATGTTACAGCAATATTTCAAAAAGCCATTATTGGTTTAATTATGTTATTCTGCCAAAAACTATATTCTCTTTAGAAACATATTTCAAACAAAACAATCCCATTAATTGATGAAAAAATTAAAATTATAAGGGTTAATTATATTGCAATGTTATACAATTATTTTTCTATTTTCATTATAGAGACTAAAAAGTATTCATACCTCAGCTTCAAAGAAACAAAGAAATTTCAAATGAATAAAAACAATAAATTTTATTTGACATACTTCAAACATCGTGACCGCTAAAATTGTTAAATTTGCAAATATAATTATCCAAATTATTCAAGTTCTCGTACTATTAACAACACTACTGAAAAGATCTTTAGTTTAAGATAAATTTTAACTAATTTATTGGTAATATTCTACTATTTTTAACTAAATTCAATGTGGTTTAGTAAACCAATAACTTTTTAAACATTGCTGCCAAAATCGTAATTGATTTATTTCTAGAAATCAATCTCGTACTAAAATCCGGCAGTCAAACAATTAAAATATGCACTAAAAATTTTTGAAAAAATGTTTTTGTTGTATTAGTTATTATTTTTGAATTCTAGTTGTAGTTTCTCTACCGTCCGACTGAAAATAAAACCCGACCGATACGAAAATTCCATGACAATGTAAACTTTATTTATGAACAATAAAGTTGTCAATTACATTTTCTACAACAATTTTCTGAAAATGCGATATTAAACACTACTGGTGCGATTTTGATTTATAATACCAGAGATTAGATTTTGTTTCAACATTTTGTGTCAATTTAAAGGACACTTTAGAGAACCACACTCAGGATTTTGATTAGAGTATTGATTGTAAAATTGGTTTGTATCCAGTTTAATTTTACACACGTTTATTTACATTTTTTTGTTCAAAGTAATTATGTGATCGTGGTAGTAGACGTAAGTTGCAAGTATTGGACATAATCTACCATATTTATAGGTCTGGGTTCTCAATATTATTATTTAAATGATTAAAATTGTTTGTATGCAATTGACGTGCCACTCTATATTACACAAACAAATTAAATAGGATTCGATCCGATAGAATCGTCAGTAAATATATATAAACTCGTGCGTTACCGAACATTAAGCTTAAATATTTAAAAACAACCTAAATTTGACATCGGTGTATTTGGAATAATTTAACAATTTAACAAAAAATTATCAAGTGAGTAAACTGGTAGTTTTACATTTGTACGTCAACAGTGTGTTACGTAATTTGACACTCTAACAAACGAAATCACAGAAATAATGTATATTTAATTATTTAATTTTGCATAATGAATTATATACCGGATTTGTATATTTTGCACCATAAATAATTAATGAATTATGATGATGATGCAGTGGTTAACTAATTTACGTAATAAAAAGTAAAAGTAAATGAGATTAAGTAATGGTACAATTAAGTTTTAAAGTTACCGTACGCCCGGTGACAAAAATAAAGATTTATTATCTAAAAAAGCTTAGACTTTGCACATTCGTATAATTTTTTGTAGCTAAATTATTTGTTATTCTAAAGCTTTTATATAATCAGATTCCTTAAAAGATTGATATGTATACGGAACAAAAATACTAAATGCACACACACCATTTGAAAAATTTATTGAAAAACATAATTGAATATTTATAAAATTTGATGCCTACAAACGTCCAAAGCCAATGTCATATCTTTACATAATTATTTAACATTAATCACTCCAGTCTGTTAATCAAATCCGTAAAACAAACACAACGTAATAATATAAATAATAAGAATACAAATAATTTTCAAATATCTATGTTTTTAAAATTGATTTAAATTTAACGGGACTGAAGAAAGAGATAAACTAGAATTTGCTACATTCAAAGAAATTAATAAAACATAAAATACAGGTACAAATTTAAGACTAATAACAGGTGTTATTACCACCACAAGCTTTTATAACTTCCTTTAGCTTACTTTGAATCAGGGTGACCATGTATTGTAAGGAATTTGATCCCATTCTTCCTGCAACACTACTCGTAGTCCATGCAACATCTCCGGTCAAGCTTGGCTACAATTCACCTTTCTGCCAAGAATATCCCAGATGTACTCTATTGGATTCAAGTCGGAACTATTAGTTGGCCACCGAAAACATTTTATACCAACTAGTTTCAACGGAGTGAGTCTAATGGTATCCTGTCACGCTTCAAGCATGCAATACAAGAAATATTGTGTCTACCTACGCTAACAATACTCCAGGTTTTGGCTTTCTCAGTGGAGAGGAAGAAGTTCTTGATATATTTGTTCAAGATGTTGATTATAGGCACCACTAGATTTCTGCCAACTGAAATGTTTCTGGTGCTAGAAAGAGGTAAGCTCTAATTTGAGTGACCACAACGTTGTAACTAACTATCTGCTTTTACTCGAAATCAAACAACAAACAATCAAGTACGAGAACTAATTATGTTATTCCAGCACCCTGAATGTTGATATAAACATATGCCAAAAAAAAAGTATTTGTAGCCTGTAACCGACCATAAATGAAAGTGTTTTTTTCTAGGTAACACAAAAAAATAAACTATGTTTTGAAATTAACAATAATAATAATAAACTTATTATTCCAATCTCCCTGTAAACTAACTTATCTCAACTTTTGATTCAATAAATGAATGCCAATAAATAAAGCACGTGTTATTCCAGGCTCGAGCTTGAATATCGTACGCCTATATCGCGATAAAGATAATAATAGTACGCCCAGTAATTAAGTATAGACATTACAATAAAAAAATTAAAAGAATTGATAAAATTAATAAATTAACAAATCAATATGATTTCAAACAACTATTCACAATTATTCTATAATTATTTATGAACTATTACTATGAGCTCTGATAACAAAACGTATGATTAGGTTAAAATATAGTGGTGATTTATAAACCGTCAACAATGTTCGTAAAACAGCAAAAGTAGATATCGCCAACAATAATAAATAATGAAGTATGTTTATCTGACCTAAATGTGCGTCATTGAGCATAGGTGGACGTCGCCGACACAAGCTGCATACAACGCCATTTAGTCTTCTAAAGTTGCAACAAGTTACGAAAGAGATGCCTGTTAATTGCCGCGGTGCCGTTGCCTTGACGCTCCTGGAGGGTTTCGTTAGAGGAGACGAACCCTTAAGGTGTTGTGCATATTGATTTATATGTGAGCTAACTTTTAATCTTTTGGTAAATATTTTTAAATTTCTAAGTTTTAAATAAACAATATTTCAGACAATGTTGTAGGCAATCCTAACTGTGTATATAAAAAAACAATGTCAATACAACGTTAGAATACCACTGCCTGCTTTAATCCAGTTCTCAAAGATATACAGCATTCTTCTGGTTTTGCCCACCTTCACCCAACCGTTTGGTAAATTAGGACTAAATCTAGACTGATCTGTAAAGAGCACGTTCATTGTCACTTCAATTCTCATACCTACTGTTGTGCAAACTCAAACTCAATATGCTACCGTCAATTTACGGCCTGTAGCTGGTCTTTTAATTGACAAACTGACATTCTTGAGACTGCTCCGGATTGTTGGGGCTAAATTCATTACTTCACAAACATCAGTTATAAAAGACATCTGCAGTTAAACATTATTTTGTATTTTCTGTTGTGATTATCTGTTTTTCCATTATTCTGTATGCTATTTCTTTATCCTATTATTTTTTTTTGTCATTGTCGTGACTGGCACTTAGAGTGTTTCACTATATGTTGTCATGCAATGGTTGTGCTTTATATTTTATTTTTATTTACCTTTTATTATGTTTATTCACTTAATTAATGTTTTACATATAAATACTAAGGTGGGTACGGATTATAATAATAATATAATAATAATAATAATAGTTTAATAATAATAATAATAGTTTAATTGACCAACAGGTAACCCCAATTACAGGACAAAATGTAAGTATAATAATATTGAACATTACATGTGATTTTTAACTAAACTAAAAAATAAAAAATTAACAAATTAATTCAAATTAAATAATGTTTTCTTTATTTTAATATTAGAAATATTGTTTATTTAATGTTAAATAAGAATTCATCAGATGCATGCAAATATATCACGTAACATGAGAGTTCATTGGCATTTTACACATTAGTGTAATCGATTGCCCTAAGGAATAGATTTGTGTTTCCTTTTTTAGGAAAAGACAGGGATGGGTTCGGCTGTTTGTGCGTGGAAACTCATAAATATCTAGGTTTTGTAATAATTCAGAGAGTCTACTTTATTATGAAGTATTTGATGTAGAATATTAATAATGCGCGTTTTTGCCTGTCCTCTACACTAATCATATCAAACGTATTTAATAATATTTGGTATTCAAAACCTCTTTCCAGGATAGGTGTTATGTTGTTTTAACCATAAGTATTTTAAAAATCGCTTTTTGTACTGATTCCAACAGAGTTTTGTAACTTTGTAGTATGGGTACTAAATAATTGATCCATATTCTAGCTTAGATCTAATAATCGAATAGTACAGTTTAATTAAACGTTTGTATGTTGGTAAAATCTTTTGTCTTTCTAATCAAAAATCCAAGTAGGTTGAAATGTTTTGGCTGATAACTAGTTACATGTTGGTTGAAGTTTAATTCACTGTTAAATAGAACCCCCAGGTCTTTAATAGTGTTTGATCGACTTATGATAGTAGAGTTGACGTGATATTTTATCGATATGTTTCAGTTTACGTGTATATGTCATCACTTTGCATTTGGTATAGTTTAGTTTTTAGCATATTCATATTACACCAGTTAAGAACATGGTTAAGGCAAGTTTGTAATTTTGTGCAGTCTTCAATGTTTGTTATAGATAAGTATATTTTTAGGTCGTCCGCAAATAGTAGCACTTCGCAATTCAGTTGGTCCACAATGTTGTCTATGGTGAGTAAGAAAAGAAGTGGCACTAAGTTTGATCCTTGTGGAACTCTGCTTTTACAATATAAAAGCTAGATGTATAGTTATTGTATTGTATTTAACCTTTAATATACGAGCGGAATAGTTTTAATAAAGAATCCAAAAATCCTATCTCGTCAGTTTCACTAATAGCAAATCGTGGTTGATCTTATCGAAGCTTACTAATGCCTAAATAAATAACATCAACTTGTCCACGGTTGGTTAAGCTTTCCGATATGATTGACATGTTTAGGTTTTAGTGGTTTTCCTAAACCTTGAAGCAAATACGTTGCCAAGACGAACCAATCCATAATTGAACACAGTTTCGTCACCACACTGTATAGGTTTATACTGATTCTAGGGCACTATACATAACACTTACATCATAAAACAATAATAAAAATGTACCATAAATAAATAAAATAAATCAGTTAGTCGTTCAGCAAGGATAGTTGATTGCACCCTCTTATCTCGCAAAATAGAATAACAAAGAAAACGGCCATCTTGACTAATTGTTTATTTCCCACAACCAGATCTAATCCTTCTCGTAAATCCATGTGTTTCACAAAACTTCAATAGTGCGTTTTGCCGTAAATTAAGGTATTGTGCAATATACATCTTAATAAATGAGATTGTGAAACGCATCCCATAGTGTCTCAAAACGACTTAACACTGATTTTACCCCAAAACATTCAATATTATTTTTAAAACCTATTACACTAGTTAACTGATTTAACTGAGTTACATTTTAACAAAAAAATAATTAGGTACTTTAACTTTAAATTATTGAGGTGTCCGGACATTTTTTGAGCGACAGTGTAGATTTTTTTTTGAAATTTTTGATTGCGAATTTATTAACATTTAATGTCAATGGTCATTCAAATTACTATTTTTTCTCAAGAAGGAAAAATTAAATAAAAATATACATAATGAATTTTATAGGTCAATTTTTTCAAATAACTTTAAGATTATGTACTTAGCTGAATCATTAGATGTTTGGAAATCACTGTTCCATAACGAACCTTTACCTGACAAGCCTTGTTTACAACATAGTTGGGATACTCCATGTGTCAAGACTATATTTAAATCTTTGTTATCATAACTTGACACTCGACATAAACTAATATTTGCCAATCACACACTTGTCATTGTGGTTCTAAAGTTGATACTCTTGGTCATCATGGTCTATCTTGTAATAAAAGTTATGGTAGGTTTTCTTGACACAACAACATTAATGATATTTTAAAGCGAGCTTTGGCTTCAGTGAAAATTTGTATGTTGGAACCATCGGGATTATTACGTGATGACGGTAAACGTCCTGATGTTTTGACTTTAATTTCTTAGAGTAAAGGGAAAGCTTTAGTGAAGGATGTCAGATCGCGTGCTGTTCATATTAATCTCTTCTCGTTTTTCTGCTATAGCTGCAACAAATATAAAACAATTAAAGATGATTATTTTTTTTTGTGCATTTGCTGTTGAAACTTTTGGCTTTTAGAGTGTTGACGCAAAAAATCTTTTTTCATCTACATATATCACAAATGGTTATAAATCAATCTGGTATTCCTCAGACTGGCAGTTATATTAAACAAAGAATTAGCTTGGCAATCCAGAGAAAGAATGCTGCTTCCATTTTAAGAACCATTCCCAAGAGGAATACTTTAGAGGAAATTTTTGATTTATTTTAATTTTAATGCCATTTAAATTTTTATTACCTTGTATTTATTTAATTTTTATTAATTTGTAACTTATTTATAATTTTCTTTATGTTCAAATAAAATATAGGTACTAAATAATTAAATATTGACAACTAATATAATAAACTGTCGCAGATATTTTAATTTCATAGAAAAAATGATTTATAAACTCACGTATACAGTACAGAAAAACCTACAACAAACTAACAGTAATAAAATAGTCTCGACAATTTAAGTGGTTGGGACCGGTAAGCAAAGCTCCAAACTAAAGTAAAAAGCATTTATTTATTATTATTACTAATGATTATAATTGTTTAAAAACACTGGTGAAAAGTTTAAATTAAAACAAATTAAATTCCTCTTTTTGATTTTCTTACAGCAAATTCTCTTCATTCTTTCCAGTTTAACTGAAGAAACTGGTATCTTTCACAAAAGTTGAAAAAAAGTTGTAGTTTCTTGTAAACTGTCATGTAACTTCATGTAAATAATAAAATTTTAGTAATTGGAAGTTTTATTTTTAAGATTTACTGAAAAACAACTATGTTTCTCTATTAAACCAGCTACTGCTAGTTCTAAGTCTTCATGGCTTGTGTTTTTAGAATACAAAACCTTACTAATTTCACTAAATCCGTTAGCACTCTTGTCCAAGTTTAATAATTCTATCTAATGCTCTTTAGGAACCCTATCTGTGTCTGTTATATTTAGACAAATTATATTTATTATCATCTACGGTTTTGCTAATCAATTTTTTGTTTCCTTTGCTACGGTTAATTGAAGAAAGATAAGTGTTGCCGGCAGCCGAAGAGTAGGGCGTGGGTGAGAAAAGGATCCACCGCTTCTTCAGAACTGTCTTGAATTAAACCGAGGGCGCCATAGTCCTAATGCGTGGATCCAAACCTGCTTCCGAACTAAAGAAACAGACGCAACAATCAACCGTAACAAATTAAAGGAGCAATAAATACAATAAAGAGAGAGAGAGACACATGTAACCTACAAAACGTTATATTTAATAACACACCATAAAAAAAAGGAACAGGGCACAATTTAAATATATATCCCTTTACAATTTAAGTTAATTCTACGAAGCGTATTCGTTCGTACTCCTATATATATTCGTACAACAAGAAGGAAACAATATATAATTAATAGCAAGTTATTAATTTATGTGGTACGCCACTGGCGTTATATAATCTAACAAGATGGCGACGTGACCCCACCCGTACAATACGAAGGTGTATTTAGTGTTCGCAGTTGCAATATTTAGCAAAAAGTATCGGAGATTTAGGTGTTTCCCAAAAGAGCGCTCTTCCGTGGTATTACACTTCTACTCTAAAGATCCCTAAGCAATGGTGGGTAAATGAAGCAAGTTCGCGCCTTTACGGTACACATTCGTGTATAGATTGGGCCAATATATGCGCCACAACAAGTTAATTAATTATATTGTAGTGAATTAACAGAAAAGATTATAAATACGTGAACAAATACGTTTCGAGTTCCAAATATTTAACTGCACTTAAGGTGCCAAGACAAGTTGTACTTATTTAGGTGTTACGCTTGAGACGTTTTCGGTAGCAGTGTGACGTCCCGGAGATGGTTTGTTTTCAGCGTAGAAGTATAACTAGAAAGATCTGACCTTATGTTGTAGATAGAGGTTTACGATGTTGACACACAGGAGGAGATACAGATATGTGGTGTCGGTGCCGGCTGCGGCGACCCCTAATTTCGGTAGGATGTCCCGTACTTCAGCAATTTTAACAGCGAACCCCAAGTATGCGACACACGCAGCGACAAGACAATCACAGGTAGAAAGAGATCCCACGATGAATTTAATCAGCCAGGTAATTGGTTTTGTTTAGGTCAAAAGAACCTTTACAGCCGAGTAATTTCAATCCCGGAGTACTCGCCTTATCTGAATGCAATCGAGCGACCATTAGAAGCAATTAGTACACGCATCCGTCCTAAGATAAACTTCGGAAAATCGAGTAATCAATCCTTTCCCCAGCACTAGAAAATTTGACGGAATTACGATTAAGCACTCAGATGAAGGCAAATTTGAATTTCATGTAGCACGACGTGATGGTGGTTGTCACCAGGCGGAAATTGAAGAAACCGAAAATGTATTGGCCAATTAGGACAACGCGGAAGTTGAATTCTGGGAATTAAATCCCCAAAGATTTTCGTTAAGGAGCGAATACGGAGAAATGTCGCGTTTACACCTCGACCCCTTGCATTGGGTGTTGCCTAACTCACAGTGACCGTTACAAATTCCCCCCACACAAAACTTCAAGCCCGCGCAGAAGGATAAACATAATCCGCTGCACCATACATAATCCAGAAAATTAACATCCGTAGGTGTTCAGAGAAAAAAGGAATCTCCAACATGAGCGACATATAACCAAAGATACCCACCCCACACATATAAAAACCTAATGAAACCCAACCCCTAAGAGAGAGACGGTTTGTTGAACTAAGAGTAGCTGATCTGATGAAATCTGTTCAAAACTCGCATGAAGCGTTTGGTGTATCCAGCAACAAAGTCAAGCAACGACCAAGAAAAAGAAAAGGATAACACCAAGAGATTGAACGCCCACAAAAACTCGCAATTAGCGATTTCGAGAAGCAAGGTAAAGAAAACGTGGGTCATCCAACAGTATCTCAACCAACCTTACTAAACCCAGTCAACAGAAAATATTCTTATAGTAAAGTTTGAAGTTTGGACAAGCGTCCAGGACAGAGCCCTAAAACCAATGAAACCCCAACCCAAATTAAAACAATACCACCCCTGAATTACCCCAAAATAAGGTACCCTAGGAAAGGTTTAAGGTAAGATAGGAATAAGGATAAGGCTGAAACCCACATACCAAGAGGTTAGGATAAACCCTAGGAAATTATTAAGATCGGGCATTTCCCTAGCGGCGTGCATGTCGAATGGGTGGCACTAGGCATCACTCCCACCAAGACCCTCGCGAAGGATGGAAACTCGCGTCATTGGGCCCCCAGTGAAAATCCACCCCTCGCCATTCACGACCCTTAGTACTGAGCCTTCCCAAAAATAAAGTCCTCCCACCCAGGAAAGGATTTAGTCTTGGGCCGATACTCCTGACACCACAAGACTAATGGATATGCAGTTAAAGAGTGCGACTCTGAAAACCGAGGATAAACCCCCCAACCCTATAGCATAATGGAAGAATGAAAGGATGGCCCCACGTTGGGCGCCAATTCTTGCTACGGTTAATTGAAGAAAGATAAGTGTTGCCGGCAGCCGAAGAGTAGGGCGTGGGTGAGAAAAAGGATCCACCGCTTCTTCAGAACTGTCTTGAATTAAACCGAGGGCGCCATAGTCCTAATGCGTGGATACAAACCTGCTTCCGAACTAAAGAAACAGACGCAACAATCAACCGTAACAAATTAAAGGAGCAATAAATACAATAAAGAGAGAGAGAGACACATGTAACCTACAAAACGTTATATTTAATAACACACCATAAAAAAAGGAACAGGGCACAATTTAAATATATATCCCTTTACAATTTAAGTTAATTCTACGAAGCGTATTCGTTCGTACTCCTATATATATTCGTACACAAAAGAAGGAAACAATATATAATTAATAGCAAGTTATTAATTTATGTGGTACGCCACTGGCGTTATATAATCTAACAAGATGGCGACGTGACCCCCACCCGTACAATACGAAGGTGTATTTAGTGTTCGCAGTTGCAATATTTAGCAAAAAAAGTATCGGAGATTTAGGTGTTTCCCCAAAAAGAGCGCTATTCCGTGGTATTACACTTCTACTCTAAAGATTCCCAAGCAATGGTGGGTAAATGAAGCAAGTTCGCGCCTTTACGGTACACATTCGTGTATAGATTGGGCCAATATATGCGCCACAACAAGTTAATTAATTATATTGTAGTGAATTAACAGAAAAAGATTATAAATACGTGAACAAATACGTTTCGAGTTCCAAATATTTAACTGCACTTAAGGTGCCAAGACAAGTTGAACTTATTTAGGTGTTACGCTTGAGACGTTTTCGGTAGCAGTGTGACGTCCCGGAGATGGTTTGTTTTCAGCGTAGAAGTATAACTAGAAAGATCTGACCTTATGTTGTAGATAGAGGTTTACGATGTTGACACACAGGAGGAGATACAGATATGTGGTGTCGGTGCCGGCTGCGGCGACCCCTAATTTCGGTAGGATGTCCCGTACTTCAGCAATTTTAACAGCGAACCCCAAGTATGCGACACACGCAGCGACAAGACAATCACAGGTAGAAAGAGATCCCACGATGAATTTAATCAGCCAGGTAATTGGTTTTGTTTAGGTCAAAAGAACCTCTACAGCCGAGTAATTTCAATCCCGGAGTACTCGCCTTATCTGAATGCAATCGAGCGACCATTAGAAGCAATTAGTACACGCATCCGTCCTAAGATAAACTTCGGAAAATCGAGTAATCAATCCTTTCCCCAGCACTAGAAAATTTGACGGAATTACGATTAAGCACTCAGATGAAGGCAAATTTTAATTTCATGTAGCACGACGTGATGGTGGTTGTCACCAGGCGGAAATTGAAGAAACCGAAAATGTATTGGCCAATTAGGACAACGCGGAAGTTGAATTCTGGGAATTAAATCCCCAAAGATTTTCGTTAAGGAGCGAATACGGAGAAATGTCGCGTTTACACCTCGACCCCTTGCATTGGGTGTTGCCTAACTCACAGTGACCGTTACACCTTTCAATTAAAAAGTCTGAATTTTCGAATTTTATAGTATCTCAATCAATTTTTATTTTTCTAAAAACCTTTTGTAACTTTCATTACTTGTTCAATTTTATTTTATTATTTTGCTCAAGTATTCGTATTAGCCTAGAATTTTCTACATGAGTTCGTAGTGTTGGATTACGTATTGATTCCAATTGTACTATTCTTAAATAAATTTCTGGGTTAGTATATTTTCTTATGACCAATATCACAATATTGTTAAAATTTCAAACCACTTTCTTGAGTTCTCGCTGATTTCTTTATGGCAAACATTTTTAAGAGACATGTTAGTTGCAATAGAACACTTATGCCCGGTTTCTCCAACAAATCTTGAACTCTACTTAAAGAGCATCTTACATCTTAAGTCCGTCTTAGAACGTTGCACCAACCAATAAGTTTAGCTTACACATTAAGACCACCCCTCGTTTAAGTTACCAAAATTGACAACTTAAGTAGTAAAACATAACCTTAAATTTTAACGTAGTGCTTAAAGAGTGTTTTGGTTTTGATTTTAATATGGAAATAAGAGATTTGGATAATGTAAATCACGTAGATGATGTCGAAATTGTAGATGAAATTATTAATGTAAGAATACCTCGACGAATTCATGTTCGAATAAATTATTTTGATATTTATTCTGAGGATGAGTTTTTTTGCCGATTTCGTCTAACAAAAGCGACTGTACTGGTATTATTAAAACAGCTAGAAAATGGGTTAGAGTACTTTCACAACAGGTAATCAGAATAAGTGCCAATTGCATTTTTGTTCATATTATATTTAAGGAACAATTCCCTGAGCCCGATCAATCAAATCTTGCTCACACTTAGAACTTTTGCTACGGGAGGGCATCTAATCGCAATTGGTGACCTTATGCATGTGGATAAATCAACAGCCTGCAAAATTGTTGCAAAATTTTCTCGACTTATAGCTGCATTAGCAAGAGAATACATACACATGCCCCGAAATAAAGTAGAAATTGCAGATGCTAAAAATAAATTTTATCAAAATTGCACACTTTCCTCGAGTAATTGGGGTAATAGACTGATGCTACATTGTAAGTATAAATGAAGGTGAAATCTTTCGAAATAGGAAAGGGTACTTTTTTTTAAACATCCAGGCAGTTTCAAGTGTAGACCTATTCTTTCCAAATATTGTAGCACGTTGGCCCGGTTCAACTCATGACACCACTATTTTCCGAAACTCACGGCTAAAACACCGATTAGACAGTGGAGAATTTGGAAATAGTATAATTTTAGGTACTATATTTATTATATTTATAGAAGCTAAGTAATTTCTTTGTTTGTATTAGGAGATAATTGTTATATGAATTTGCCGTACCTATATACACCTTTCTTCAATGTACGATATGATGGCGAAAGAAATTACAATAGAAGTCTCGTACAAACAAGGATGAAAGTAGAAAATCTCTTTGGGGGTATCGAAGCGTAGAGTCCTTATTGTTGCATATGATTGTAGAATGAAGTTCCAGAATGTTTTACCTTTAATCTTAGCTACAGCAGTTCTTCACAATTTAACTAAATTGAGAGGAGAACCTGATCCACCGATAGATGCTGTTATGCAACATGAACTACAACAAGCTATATTGATGGTGAAATACAAATTTCAAATCCTGTAAAAGAAAATGCTTTACATGTTGATTACAGAAGGCATTTAGTCGAAAAATATTTTTCAAGACTTTAATACATAATTTTAAAGAAGAAACACAACATATACATACATTATTTATAAAAATATAAATAAATTCACTTTGAACAAGAGCATTTTCCATTTTGTTCTTCTAATTTATACATATTTTTTTTATGTTCAATCTCCATTTGGAATAAAATTTCTTTGTAATTTTTTTCTTGTACAAATATTTCTTTTTGTACTTCCAGTACGGCTATTTTGGCCTCATCTACTGGTCCAAGTGTTGTGTTTATTTGTTAAGGTTTATCTTCTGTAATTTCGTTGCCATTGCTTTCAATGCTTGTTCTATACAGCTCGGCACTTCTTTTTCAGGTTCTAGAAAATAGACACCTTTAGTAATGAGTTGGCGAGAAATTGTTTGCTAGTAACATGTGTTTTTACACATGATTATACTATTTTAACGTAATGCAAAACGATGCTTACCAGCAATTATTGCATCTGAATCAAGATTGTTTTCTATACCAAAAATTGTTTTTTCGTTTATGATGCTCATTATTACGTCTTTTATAGAATCAACGTCTTTTACAATCGGAACACCACCACCAGTTTTGTAAATCTCCTGCCTTTCTAGTGCAGCTTCTTCCGTGTTTCCTGCTTCATATTGCTCCACTGTTTCCTTAAAGACGCCGCATCTCAAAACACATTCAAACTTTTTTTATTAAAACTATGCTGTAGGTACATTTTTCCATTCAACATCTTTTTGAATATTACTGACGGCATTTGTATCTTTATTTTCAATGGTACCTTTATAAGATTCCACCAAAGTAATTAGTAATTTCTTTTCTTCTAGGGTGTAATTAATTAGTTTTTTATTACTCATTATACCGCTTTATACAATTTTACTGACTAAAATTCACTATACGTGATTGAAATGTCTAGATTAAATTCAACGTAAATTGTAAAAACGTCTGATTATATGGTGTTTGACAGTTGATGCGCTGACGATCTCGAATAAGTATTCCAGGGTTGCCAAGTCGTTTTTGTGTCTTAAGTAAGACGATGTCACGTAACGTTGGTACAACATAATTTAAATTTCAGGTCGTCTTACATTTAAGTCAATCTTATTTAAGATGCAGCTTAAGATTTGTTGAAGAAACCGGGCATTAATGTAGTTTTTACTCATGCGGTGCATCTTGGAAAACTCCATAATATGCTTCCAGTCTATGAAACCATTAAGAACTCTACCTAAGTCTTCATTTCCAAATAGGCATCAATATTGGCAATAGACATTTTCTAAAAGAGTTTGCTAACCACAAACATTTAATTTGTTCGCCTTTTTTTAAAGCTAGTATTTGGATAAATTAAAATGTGGATTATTTGACATTGGAAACAAAATTCTTGCCCCATGAACTCATAAACTTTTTTTATTTTTAAATGTTTCTGTTCATATTTTTTTTTAATTTTATAAATAACACCTATGGCGTATTTTGAGTATCGTGTTAATGCTACCGCTCTTATATTTAAAAGCTCGAACCTATACTGACTTTATAGAACGTCTGGCGGAAAGAAAAAGGAAATATAAACATTAGGTTTTGTGGACACTAGAATCTACTTTAAAAGCTGTATTAATAAATGATTTTGAAATAAAACTACTATTTAAATATCTTTTTTTTTTTTAAATAAACTATACAGATTAAGGATATGAGTGAATGTAGTGGTCGTATCTTCAACTAGAATTAGCCAATATAATTTGATGCAATGATATGTTAATCAAAAATAGTTTGAGTTTCGAAACTCTCTTGGAAGAAGGTGTATTGCTTTGTGAGAATAAAGGTAGATCTACAATTTTATAGTATTATAATGTATTCTGGATGCTAAGTATCTAAACTAAGGTTGAATGATGAGGATTGGACGTAAAGTTATAGTTAGGTAAGTGTAAGTCCGTTTGTCTTCATAACTATAAGTTTTCGAAGTTACTCAAATATGAATGAATTATGAATTTCAGATTTATTAAGGGAAATAAATACCAAAGGTAAATTAAGAAATGTTATGAACGGCGAAATCGCAATGGACGAATTTAAATTTGAATTATGCTTGCGCATGTTAAGTGTGTGGAGAATGGATATGAACAAGCTCGTCAATACAAAATTTATAAATTAATCACCAATTATAATTACCAAACCATGCGTCATTTTTACTTTAACAATTACAATAATAAAAAAAAACATTTCAAATCAATTATCTACGTTAGTAACTTATTTCAACATCTCAAAGCAATACTTGCTGTACAACTATTTGTTCCAATTAAATAACCATCAGAAAATAAAAAAAAGCAATTTTAACGATAGAGCTACTGAATGGGCTAAGGCTGTGTATATTGGGGCGTAAAAAAAAAAAAAGGAAAACAGTTTATTAGCTGTAATAGTGCGTTGAGTCAGAAAGACAAAGGAAAATACAGGCACGGGCATATAACGAATATTAGGATAATAAGTTATTATTCGTCAAGTTATGAAACGATTAAACCATTGATTATAAAGAACTTTTTACTCAATCATTAAAGTAATTGCATTAATCTGCCGGTTGTCACTAGAAAAATGGTAAGTGGCCACAAACATCTGAAATTTGTCGTTCTTACTAGTGGCAATTGGTTACATATTACTACATAAGTTAGAAAAAATGCTAATTAAAAATTTAAATCCTCTATTTAGTTCAACTTTTAACTAAAATCTGTTTAATTACGAGTATAACAGTTATCACCTCTTTCCCTTCTTTTTACATGATGCCCAAATTGATCTAGTTGACCAAACAACCGGTCCCTTGCAAACTAGAAACTGCATTTAAAACTATGTCCAGACTAAGTTTTCGTTTTATTTTCATACTTCTGACTTGCGCAGTTCAAACTTTAGTACCTACTACTGCATGCCAGTAACTGAAATTTGAAATTACACATAACTGGCGCAATCTTATTTTGTTGCAGCAAAAAAAAATTTTACAGAATCCTGGTAGAAGTTTCTGGGACACAAATACATAAATTCATTATATTCCAGCTTTTTCCATAAGTATATGAACTGTACTGCACTTTTACAGTTTTGAATTCTTGATGGTATACTCAGTATACTATTGGCGCGGAGTAATAAACCTGTCAGAATTATCGAATCTCCCGTATTGCAGTGGCGTAGGTACCTGATACGTTTGGAAAATCATATTTTTAGTAGGTAAATATATTATAATAGTAAAATCTACCTTGATATGAATTATTATGTGGTTTCTTTTATTGTTTCAATCCTAAATGCTAAATGTCCCCGCAAATTAATTGTAATTGTAATAAATGTACTGACGATATCTGCATTACTATTTTATTTTATATTTATGTCATATATTATTTATATGTTATTTATTTTATTTGTATAGTAGATCACATTACAAATTTTACTTCTTACGTATTATATACCATTATTTTTGTATCTTGGTATAATACCCACATCTACGGCTATGATTCTCGTTTCGTCAGTACCTGGGCTGATCGCAACGTGTTTACACAGATTAAACTATTGTTCTCAGATCCTAGATGGGTCGATATGCTGCAAGAGCGGCACAATGATCGTATTTTGGTTAGAATTTATTGGTTTTTTAACCGTAGAAGTACCGCTTTCACAAGAAAATAAAGAATTATTT
The DNA here is from genome assembly GCA_030710515.1 of Abscondita cerata. Taxonomy (NCBI): domain Eukaryota; kingdom Metazoa; phylum Arthropoda; class Insecta; order Coleoptera; family Lampyridae; genus Abscondita; species Abscondita cerata. The sequence goes on from JALBCR010001924.1 coordinate 76,813, forward strand.
CAAGCAATTATGATTTATTACTCCGCGCCAATAGTATACAGACTTTACACGTACAGACGAGTGGCTGACACAAATTTTATTGTTTTTAGTACAATTAACACCCAGTACCAAAACTGTACATAAATGAGAGGATGTATTTGATACTGCAGATCTCAACAATTTTCACTATCTGCTGTTCTTCCATTAACGCTAATAAAAAATGTATCAAAAAACAATTAAAAATCTGCCGTATTTACTGCAGAATCTGTCATACATTTACGTCCTGTAACAATTATCTTTTTGTTTATTTATTTGAAAAAAATTTCTTTTCACATCCACATGTTGATCAATTGATAAAACTTTGTTTGGTGTTATAAGATGGAACACAGCATGTAAAGGTAATCGTTATTACAATGCAAAACCTAATCACATATTGACATGACAGATATAGGTATATGACAGGCTGACTGACAGATATAATTCAAAATAAAAATAAAAAATGAGAGGGTATAATGAGAGCACTGCAGGCGACGTCAGGTAAAACTAATAATATGTTTGTTACTTTTTAACGTGAGTGAACATGATATGTCTTATTAAGTCAAGAAGCTAAGAAAGATGACATCAACAACAAATATGGTTTCTTTGTAGAAACAGGTGTGGTACCAACTTAACGCAAATGTCAAATGACGTCATGTCAATATCAATTGTAAATAAAAGACCAAAATAAACGTACGTAAAACTTAAAAATAGTAAGATTTTTAAATAGAGAATGAAGAGACCTTTCAAACGATACATCAATTTAAATTTTGGAGCGGATTTTTCATTTGATATTAATAAAATCGTAGAGGAGATGCTTAGCAACGGAACACTTACTAGTCATTGGAGTATCTACTTAACACTGAGTACCTACTTAAGTTTTGGTATGCATAAAAGTGAGTATATGCTACACAAATAAAACAGCTACTCAAATAATTTTAAGGTATCTTGGTAGAAAGCTCAGCATTAGTAATAAACGTTCTTTCTTAAATCATAGCCAAATTTATGCCTATTTCTCGTGCAAGAAAGTATAATGTTCAAAGGGACTCTAGGTATATCGACTACCGAATTTTGTATAGATTTAACACCAATATTGTAAAATGGTTGGCTCAACATTTCCTGGGAGTTGAGTTTAAAAGCAGAGGTGGTGCTCTAACCACCACTGAGAATACGAAATATCATACATATGGATAAAGTTTTAGTCAATTGCTGAAGCGTTACAGCAAGAGAAATATAAATGGCAAGAAAAGTATAATATACACGGAGATGAGTATGCCAACAGAAGGGGTTCTACAGTCTAAACGTTCAGACAACGTGAAACGTCCGATAGAAGTTTACATGTGTCAATGCGTCTTGGCGTGGCTTATGACTCCATACAGAGATTCTGTCACTCCTGAGCATATTACGTATAATAGATGTTTTACTCGAGAACGTTTTATACAGTAAAACCTCTAAATAGCGGTCACTAAATTTGCTGCAAAACGCCGTATATGAAGGTGGCCGTTATTGGAAGAAAAAATTTATTTGTATGCGTTGTTTATTAAAATCTTTTAAGTATGGAGCATAATACGGTTCGCTATAGGATACTATATATCTGCATTAAAAAATAACTATAAATGTGCTGATGCAATATTAAATAATTAGACGATATAATAATAGAAGAGTTATACATATTGAATACATAATACATACATTTACATAATATGTACCTGTTTTTCAAAATGCTCGTTATACCTATTACAATAATTAATTACATACATATACATACCATTAAATTACATTTTTGTGAAATATTCATGTATTGAGGTTTGTTTAAATTTTAAGTTGATTCGTCATTTTACTTTGAAAGCAAACATTAAAGTGCATTTATCCAACAAAACGTTTTACAATATCAACTTTATAAGCTACATAAATTGTAAGTTACTTGTAATTTAACAAAATAACCAAAAACATTAACATAACCCATTGGAAATTCAAACGCTAAACAAGCGTAAATCTGATTCATTAACACCGCCACTTAATGAAGTGCAAAAAACGCTACGCATGTACTCCAAACATTCCAACACAAATCAAATATGATCTATTTGCCAGTCAAGAAGTTGACCTAGTCGACAACCCTGACGATAACCATAATCAGCAAAACACAAACGGAGAAATTGAAACTACGATAACTAAACAGATACTAAACAACTAACAACAAACGAGTTTACGACCTTTTGTAACACTAACACCTTAAGAATCAACCTAACTGAAGAAAACAACTACAGAATTTTAACAAAACACCTTCAAGAAAACAACATCAAATTTCATACCTTCCAAAACCCTGTCGGCAAACCCCTCAATGTCGTGATCAAAAACGTGCCGCCATTCATAACAGAAAATGAAATATTCACCGAACTTAGCAAAACTCTGCCAGTTAATAAAGTCACACGTCTGCTTACAAAAAATAAACAGCCGCTTCCAATTTGCGCAGTCGACCTGAACGATAATGAAAACGCTAAGAAAATCTTTACATTAAAAAGCATGTACTACTCAATAGTCACAGTAGAACCGAGAAGAAAGCCATCAAACATTCCACAATACCACCGCTGTCAAGGCTACGGACACCAAAAACTATTGTACATTAGATCCGCTCGAAATCAAGCTCGAAACACTGCACCGACCAACTCCACCCTTATTAACCCTAACCAGACACCCGATGCAATGACCTCACCTAACATAAATAATATAGCCAAAATCCTTGTTGAACTCCTCACCCCTTACCTCCCCCTAATTAAAAATTTTATCACTAGCACACTGCTCCCTCTACTGCTCAATGGATCCTAAACCCCAGAAAATCATCGAAAAACTATCAATCCTAAACTGGAATGCTAATGGCGTCAAAACTCAAAGATCAATCCTTATAACCTTCCTTGCCAGATATAACATAGACATCGCGTGCATCACAGAAACCCACCTATCTGAAGTAAACACGTTTAAAATTCCCGGATACCAAATTCACAGAGCAGATAGAAACGCCCAAATAGCTGCTGGTGGAGTAGCTTTTCTTATAGAAAAAAAAATTTGCCATAATCCTGTCACCGAAGCAAAAAATCTAAGCCTTGAAACAATTAGAGTTAAAATAAAAATAAACGATCAAAACCTCACACTAATCAGCACATACAGACAGCCGAACAAGAAATTAGTGGAGGACGACGTAAAAGCCATCTTCAATACAAACGAGCCACTCCTTAGTGGAGACCTCAACACCAAAAACCAACTATGGGGAATCCCGAGAGAATCAAGATGGAAGACTACACGACTAAATACTTCTTCCAAATAACAGCCCTCGAGAATTATACCTACTACCCGTATCGCAGCGACCACCAACCGGACATACTAGACATAGTACTCCAAAAAAACTCCGACAAACCTACTTTTCAAACTGTAGTAGAAGAACTAGATTCTGACCACCTACCACTTATAATAACATTTGTTAACTCACCTCAGCTGGTGCAGCCGGTACCAAAACTAATAAACGGGATAATTAACTAAAGACAATTCCAAGCCATCCTCGATAATGAGCTGATATGCCTAACCGGTCTTATTAATCACGAGGACATTGATCTAACCATATCCAAACTAACAACATCAATAACTGACAGCGTGCAAAGATCAACACTAAGCTTCTAGAAATGACAGCACGAATCAAAAGAAAAAGTCAAGTCAGACGCAAATGGCAGAGAACCAGGACACCGGAAACAAAACGATTACTGAACAGGTTAACACACATCTTAAAAAGATGCTTGGACGAGTTGAGAATCAACTCATATCAAAAATATATAGAAGATCTCCAACCAGGTGACATCGGAATATGGAGAGCTACAAAGCGCATATTAAAGCAAAGAGAGGACATATCAACATTATGCGAGAATAATACACTACTTGCTACTGACAAAGAAAAATCAACAGCCTTTGCTACCCACTACGAAAGTGTATTTACTCCAACAGTTACTTGCGCTCCAAACCACGCAACATATGTAATCAATCACGTTGAACTTCACCTCCCAGTAGTTACAGAACCGATAACTTCTTCTTCACCCCTTGAAATTAAACCTAATATTATCTCAGGTCACCACCAAAACCTTAGCCTATTTAGCAACAATTTTTAATGCATGTCTTCAGCAAGGTTATTTCCCACAAACATTGAAGCATGTACACATACTGGTGATTCCTAAACCAGGTAAAGACAAAAAGTCGATTAGTAGCTACAGACCAATAAGTTTACTGACCTCACTTTCCAAAGTTCTTGAGAAGATCATCCACTCCCGGCTAATGAATGAATTAACGTCACTCAACATCCTACCAGCATTCCAATTTGGCTTCAAAAAATCACACTCTACGCAGCACCAACTCCAACGCATAACTGAAAAAATAGAAGAGGGCTATGAAAACAAAGATGATACAGTTGTAGTTCTCCTCGATACAGGCCTTCGACAAAGTCTGATTTGAAGGCCTAAAAAGCAAGATCATTAAGATAAAAATGCCCAGCTACCTTAAAGCCATAGTCTTTTCTTTCCTAGAGAACAGCACTTTTGCGGTGCGTATAAACTCCGCACTTTCTGAAACAAAGTTAATCTATGCTGGCGTACCTCAAGGAAGCATACTGGGACCCATATTATTCAATATTTTTACTTCAGATATCCCTAACATAGAAGCAACCCTTGCGACCTTCGCGGACGACACCGGAATCTTGACCCAGCACACTGACCTTACCTTAGCTATTGTAAAGCAGCAGACAGCACTGCACCAAACATGCTTGTGGTTCAACCAATGGAATATGCACATCAACTACACCAATTGTCAGGTAAAAATATTCTCCGTCAGAAGAATTAGAAACCCTCCCAGCTTAACAATCAACAACAATACAATTGCTTGAATCCCCCGATGCCGCCATCACGTATCTGGGAGTGCTCCTTGACACTCGACTTACCTGGAAACTTTATATTAACTACAAATTAAACCAAGGATACGCGCGATTAGCACAACTTTACTCTCTCATTAATAGGAAGTCATCTCTTAAGCCCAAATGCACCATTTTGATGTATAAATCTAATACGACCGTTGGTGCTATACGCATCAACAATCTGGAGCAACACAGCAAAGTCAAACATAGAAAAAAGTCTAAAGACTACAGAACAAAATTCTCCGCATTGCAGTGAATGCTCCTTGGGTCATTCGGGAATGAACAACTACATTACGAACTAGACATACCTACAATCCAAAGTTACATCGCCGCGAGTGCCAAAAAATTCTTTGAAAATATACACAAATGTGAAGGTGCAATTCTATACAACTTAGGCAGACCAAACACACACCAAAGACTCAAAAGAAAATTTATACCTAACTGAACTCAACATCGATTAGTTAATATAACAATTAGTTAACATACTTGTAAGGGTACAACTTGCCTCATAAATTATAAGAAAATGTAGTTATTGCTTACTTACTATTATTATCATCACTGCCATGTATAAAATGTAACTGATTGTTGAGCTGGCAAATAAATGATTAAAAAAAACATTTTTAAGTTTAGTTTGTAAAACAGAAGATTCACATTTTGATAAAATTTGAAGTACTTCTACCCATAGCCTCTTATCATTAGAAAATAGAAAACTTTGCACATCCCTTAGTTCTTCACATACTTCACTCATATCTTCAATGTTTGACGTAAAAACTTCGTCGAATTCTTCTGCACCACTCTTATTGTTTGAATCCCAGCCTTCACTATAGTCTAATACACTGATTAAATCTTGAATACCTAAATTGGGGATTTCGGTCAAAATATCACAATTAATAGATGCATAATTTTCAAAGCTTACACGTTGATTTCCTTCTAGTAATACAGAAAAAAGCTGAGTTAGTGTAATTTCGTCTTCTTCATCGAAATCTTCTTGCAAGACCTTTTCCAAGAATCTTGCTTTTGCAAAACATTTAGCAATCGTAATAGGCGAAACGTTTCTCTAGGCTACTGATATCCAAACTAAAGCACTGGTTAAATTGGTACTTTTTTCCGCATCGTTCGGTATTTGTAAATGTAATTTTGATTAAAAACTTCCTGTAGGCCATTTTAAAGTTTTGGATAATTTCTAGATCCAGTGGCTGCCAATGGAATGCGGTGTTTGGAGGTAGAAACACAATGTTCACATTTTCAAGAGTCACTTTGAGATGAGACGTGGCATTATCCAGAAATAATAAGACTTTTTTATTTTCTTTTTTCATTTTTTCATCAAATTTTTTTAGCCAGGAAGTCATAATTTCTACTGTCGTCCAAGCTTTTTTATTAGATACCCATTTTAAGAGCAATTTGTTGATATCAGAGCTTTTAAAGCATCTTGGGTGATTACTTTTTCCAATGATTAACGGATTTTTCTTATCACTTTCTACATTTGTACAAAATAAAATTGTCAATCTTTGTTTTGCAGCTTTTTACCATTTATCGTTTTTAAAGAGAACGTTTTGTATGGCATCGCAAGGTAAAAAAGTCTCGTCTTGTCAGCATTGTACACATTTTTAGGTGAATACTTCTTTTATATTACTGACAGCTGTGCTTTCCAAGCTTCAACAGTGTCCAGGTTAATATCAGCTGACTCCCCCCAAATTGTTTTAAAGGTAATGTTATGTCTTTGGCAAAATTTCTCAAGCCACCCATTTAAAACTTAAAAATCCGTCATTTTTAAATTTTCCGCAACTTCCAATGCTTTTTTTTATTAAAGGTCCAGATATAGAAATATTTTTATTCATAGCTTTACAAACGCTTACTTTTTAGCGACATTGTAATTTTCTGTAGGTCTATATGCAACAGCACTATTGAACATACTAACCCAAACTATGTACGCATAATATGATTTTTGTGGTGAGCTTAATGAGTCTTTTAATTGCACTTTCTCTATAATGACTGTTTATTGTAAATTCGTGTTTAAATACCGGTAATTACTTAAGCCTCACACAATTACACAATTATATACAATTATGCACAACTTGAACGTTAAGCTGTTGTTTACTGATGACCTGACTTAAGAATGGCCGGAAATGGGAGGTAGAATCACATGTATTTTTCTATGAAAGTTTACAAATTAGTGACCGTGGTCGTTATCGAGAGGTGGTCGCTATTGGCAGGGTCATTAATATGTGTATTTCCGCATAATTGGTTTTTGACTTGGACAACTTAGCCGATTTTAAAGGTGGCCGCTTTTAAAAGGTGGCAGAAAATAGAGGTTTTACTGTAATAGAAAGGTGTTTTGGCTAAGTTAAACAGCGCTTTCCTATATTGCAAAACAAAGTTTGAGTAAATACAGGAAAAGTTTCATCTCTTGTATTAAGCTGCTTTATTTTTGCGTAATATTGCAAAACACCTCAACCATTAAGATTTTGAAATTTTTTAAGATCTTATCAATAATATTGATGATTTACAGATTAATGTTGATTATGGTGACGCAGTTGTGCGCCAGAGAGGAGAACTGAGAAGGGATGTAATAGCAAGAATAATTCACGGTTAATACTAAGTACTAAGTAAGATGATGTTTGCATTTAGAGTTTATTACATACACCTTTTAAACATGTATAGAATGTTCTTCAATAATAATCTGTAGCATAGTACTTAACATATTTCAATTAAATAAAAAACACAGTTAAATTAATAAGTATTTAATATTAGTTGTACAAATTCATAAAAATAGGAAGTTGTTATCGATGTTTTCATTGTCGGAATGTTATGCAGTATTGCATAAGTTGCATCTCCATCAGTATTAGGGTTGACCTGTACCATATCCGTTTGCTGTTTTTTCTGTAATAGCATTTCCTTGTTCCAAAAGAACTAAACGTTGAAGTTCTTGCATAGTTAAGTTTTTGGTTTCTTTAGTTTCGGGCAATTTTTCCTTATGTTTTGGGTGTTTAATGGCACTGAATTTACACGTTTACTCACCATAGAAGAGATCTTCGAAGTATCCACAGCATAGTCAAAATCTACACTCTTAACAGATCCAGAACCGGATGTTATAAAGGATCCACGTTCTTCTAGCTAAATTTCATTTTATTCAAGACTGATTTCAGCGACCTCCATTCCACATGAACGTACACCAGCAGAGACTGCTTCTAAAAAGATTTGTTCTTAGTTACTTACAAGACTTAAGAAAGTATTTGTAGAAGGCAGTCTATTATTTAACAATTACGAATATTTCAGTACAATAAGTTAAAACTTGCAAACAAATGTGGATCCTCAAACGCCCTGTGTCCCATAAACGAATCATTTACGGACATTTTCTATTAAGTTCTCCTACTAAATAGTAGATCACCCTATACAAAACTGCCATGAAGCTGCGACAAATTTTAAGCATACTTGACTTACCTTTCCTTTACAATTAAAAGATTTATCTCCTCTTCTATATATTTAAAGGATCTTCTTTCCTAGTCTTTTAATTCAATCTTCCGATTTCCTGTTTGTTTTTTGTCAGTCATCCTTTTTATTCTAATCTTTAGATTATTTCTTCAGTATTTGCGTTTTATTCAACTCTATTCCAAATTCAACTGCTATTTTATCTTTTATTTTAGAAACTGCATTCGTTTTTTTCCTTTTAACACCCGGTATGTTTAATTTTTCCAGAAGTATAGGAAATTTTTCAATAACACTAACAAATTGTACCATTTTCTCACATGTTTCCTTATTAATAACTGTGCCTTCTTCAGTGTTAATACTATAAGTTTATAGTTCTTATTTAATTCATTTATAGACATTTACATCTACAATAGCAAACGGCACGCTTTCTAACATTCAACCTGTCGAAACTCGCATATGACGTCTGCTGTTGTGATTTTATCTAAGTAGGTACTTAAAAAGCGTAAGTAGGTGCTCTATTTCCCTTCTAAACTTTCTTAATATAAAAAATCAGTATGTGCTCAAGTTCTTAGCATATACTCCGTTTTTTGTTGAGCATCTGCTAGGAGCATGCACTCTGTTTTCATTAATACCACCCATATTTAAAAGGTTTATCACACTCTGGTTTTAACGCAGCTTTTTGTCAAATTTTGATGGAGTAATATTACAAAGAACATGAAGCCAATCAATCAAAATTTACTGCTTTTATCTTCAACAAAAACTTCCGATTAGATAATATATTTTCAATAAAAGAAATAATTTTAGAACAAGGAATAACGTTAAATAATTTAAAAGTAAACCTTCTTTCACACAGTATTGTATGCAGCAGTTAAACCCAAAAAAACAACTCCAGTTTTAAGTTTCTTCTAAAATCCAGCTTCGATATGCGTTATTAATGCCAACACTTTACCACAACAACTTCTACTAGATTGAAATTGGATTAATGGATTAATTCTTTTGAAAAATCAATCTTTCTAAAACCTTATAAATTACACTTAGCAAACTTACGACTTTACATTTCTTTAAACTTGTTGGTAACGTATCTGCATTAATAATGTAAAACGCAATTAACAAAAAATTGAACATAATTTGTTAATTGTGCATCTTTTTGCATCTGTTACAATCCCATCCAATTTGCAAACTATTGCAGATCACAACTTGTCAGAACTTGCTGTGTAGCAGGTACATCCCTATTGTTCCTTTTGGGATTATGACGCGTTAACCCTAGATGATAAAAAGGGACTCGCTTAAGAAATTGGGGGCAGTCTCGAAGTAACCTTTGTTCAATCACTCGACAATGATGTAAATACTGTAAATAAAAACTCTATATATCAATTCAAGTATTGTTTTAACAATTTAATTGGTAATTTGAAAGAATCGTTTTGCAACGCGACGGTGCGGGGCATAACATAATTTTGGTGGCAGCGGTGGGATTACCGACTTGAAGAAGATATTACCGATTCAAGTGTCCAAGTACCGTTTAGGTCTCCGAGGAGAAGGTGCAGCAATTGCGTCATACGGAAACAGGAAACGACACGAAGACGGTGGAGTTGGAATCACAGTATTGTTGTGAAAAATTTATCAAAGGTAATACTTTCATTATATTCAAAAATCGTATGCGCATTTACTCCTTGTAACATTTTCGTAATTCGTAACTTAAACAAAATCTTTTCATTCACAATCCTTATTATTATTATTACATTATGGCTCCGACGAAAAATAAGAACGCCAATTCAGAAAGTGAAAGTGCTAGTGGTGCGTTAGCCGTAGATTTAGTTGAGTTACCGTTCCCAGATGCGCTAAAGTTAATACCCGATTATGACGGATCATCTTCAGAATTATATTCATTTATAAAAAAATGCGAATTTGCACTTAGTTATGTATCAGTTCTTGCAAAACCTGTACTTTTGCAGGCAATCGTGACTAAATTAAGTAGTAGGGCTTTAAATGTTGTTAAATATAAAGAAATATCAACTTGGGACGAATTAAAGTTTATTTTAGAAGACAATTTTGGCGGTAAAAAAACCATTCCATCTTTACAATTACAATTAAATTCTTGCAAACAATTAAAGAACGAAGACGTAAGAACTTATAGTTTAAGATTAGAGAATTTACAATATCAGTTAATAAACGCTAGTTGTTCTAATAAATCTGTCACTGAATCCAAAGCGATTAGGGATTACATACAAGCTTTGACTCTTACAATTTTTATAGAAGGTCTTCAACAACCATTAAAAAACATAATCAAATCCAGAAATTTAACTCAATTATCCGAAGCAGTTCAAAAATCTATAGAAGAGGAGCGTATCATATTAAGTGAAACTAACACTAGAGTCACTTCACCTTCTAACAGCTCTTTTCTAATCGATATAATTATACTTTTCAAAATAGTAAATTTCAAAACAACGCTAACCCGTCAAATTATGTAGGAATAGTACCCGCTATAAAATCTGAACCAAAAATCTATATTGTTTGCCATTACTGTAAAAAACCGGGTCATCATATAAACGAATGTCGTAAGAGAAAATTTAATAATGATCGTCGCCAGTCTCAAATGAATGTCAATTTAACTTCTTCTCAACATCACAATATCACTTACAAACCAAATATGAATAGTCGTAATAATTGGCACCCTAATGATCAAAATTTTCGACAACCTACGGAAACAAATCAATTACCTTCTACTTCCGGTCAATGTGTTTCAGTTAGAGACATAAACGCCGCTAGTAATACTCCAAATACGTACTATTGTGCTACGTTAGCAAATAATCATCTATCTTTGACTTCTCATAATTTCCGCAAGCCTAGCGAATTTCTTATAGACACCGGGTCGGATATAAATCTTATTAAACTTAACTCGTTACACGAAGAAGCTCTAATTTTACTAACTCTGTTTCAATTAAGGGTATAAATGAACAATCTGTACAAACAATTGGAGAAACATCCGTTTTCATTAATGAACTCAATCACTCAGTCGATTTTGCGGTCGTCCCTGACACTTTTCCCGTTCCCCGAGAAGGAATTTTGGGAAACCGTTTTAACAAGTAACAAACTCATTGTAAATCTTCATGATCAAACTATATATAACACGGGAACAATTCCGGAAAAGTTTTATTTCCTCCCCGATGTGAACGTCTTTATCAAATATTTATAGATTATCCTGACGGCGAATATTTAATCAATCAAGCTGAACATCCCAATTCGATCATAAACGGAAACGCACTCGTGAAAGTACAAAATAAAAAGATCTATTATTTCAATCATAAACCCCAATCCTCATGAAGTTGCTTGCGATACTCTTACAATCACTACAGAACCTCTTATGACATCACGTACTTTAAACGAACAACCTGAGGAATCGAAATGTAATCCAAATTTTTTAGCAAAAAAATCGGAATTAATACAAAATCTTAGACTAAATCATTTGAACGATGAAGAAAAATCTCACGTAATTGAGCTATGCACAGAATTTCTAGATATATTCGCTTTTAAATCGGATCCTCTATCACTAACGTCGACAGTTTCACATTCGATACCTACTGATCCAATTCGCACTATTCCAATCAATATTAAACCTTATAGATTACCCGAATCACAAAGAAATGAAATCAATAAGCAAATCGATCAAATGTTAGAACAAGACATAATAGAACCGAGTTCAAGTCCGTGGAATGCACCCTTGTTAGTCGTACCAAAACGAAAAGACGCTTCCGGCGAAGTTAAATATCGGATTGTAGTTGATTTCCGAAAACTTAATGAGAAAACATTGGGCGATGCATACCCCCTTCCTAATATTTCTGATATTCTCGATCAACTTGGTAAATCCAAATTCTTTACAACATTAGATCTCGCTTCCGGATTTTATCAAATCCCTTTAAATCCTAATGATTCAGAAAAATCCGCGTTCAGTACCCCTTTCGGTCATTACCAATTTAAAAGAATGCCTATGGGATTAAAAGGAGCACCGGCAACCTTTCAACGGTTAATGGACCGTGTACTAATAGGGCTGCAGGGCGTTAAATGCTTTGTGTATCTTGACGACATTGTCATATACGCGGTATCATTAAACGAACATACAATCAAAACTAAAGAAATATTTTCAAGATTACGGCAGCATAATTTGAAACTGCAAATCGATAAATGTGAATTTTTGCGTAAAGAGGTGAGCTATTTGGGGCATTTAGTCACAGACAATGGAATATTACCTGATCCAGCAAAAGTAAAAGCGGTGTCGGAATATGTTGTACCCAAATGTATTAAACAAGTTAAGTCTTTTTTGGGCCTCGCAGGTTATTATAGGCGTTTTATCCCGAATTTTAGCGCGATCGTCAAACCACTTACAAAACTATTGAAAAAAAATGAAAAATTTGAATGGTGCCCACCTCAACAATTAGCTTTTGAGGAAATAAAATCTCTATTAACTAACGATATCATACTTCAGTATCCTGATTTTCGCAACCTTTTAATTTGACCACAGACGCTTCTGGAATCGCAATCGGGGCTATTTTGTCGCAAGGTCCCATAAATAAAGATTTACCTGTTGCTTACGCGTCGCGAACTCTTAATAAGGCCGAATGCCACTATAGTACTACGGAAAAGAACTTTTGGCGATTGTTTGGGGAACCCATCATTTTAGACCGTATATTTATGGTAAAGAATTTTCATTATAACTGATCACAAACCTTTAAAATGGCTATTTAATACTAAGGACCCCGGATCTAGATTAATGCGCTGGAAATTAAAACTTGAAGAATACCAGTACAAAATAATACACAAGCCTGGATGTCAAAATACGAACGTGGATGCATTATCACGAATGTATCCTATACAAAATACAAATTTAAATTTTTGTCCTTCTCTTAATTATACGCAATTTCTAGAGTATATCCAAAATCACGTAGTCCAAAATTCAAACGTTATAGAACATGAAGGTGACCTACTTGACTGTGATGAAAATTATAGCATTGGGCACTGCGTCTCAAAAGATCTACTAATGTCTCGCGGCATAGCGAAAATTATAAAAGACAAATTTAACAATGTTTCCGAATTAAAAGACCAAAATAAAAACTTACTAGAAGTTGCGCAACTTAACGTACATAATCGTAAAATTTATTACATCATAACTAAAAATCTGTATCATCAAAAACCTACGTACGAAAATTTTTATCGAGCGTTACAAAATTTTAAAAATCTTTGCGTTGCTAATTCTGAAAAACAGGTAGCAATACCACGGCTCGGATGCGGACACGATAACTTAGAGTGGGAAAAAGTACGAACCATTTTGCGTTTCATATTTAAAGGAACTCCAATTATAATACACGTTTATTATAAAAGTCAAAATGATAAATTAACTCTTGAACAAAAATTAGAGATCATACGTGAATCACATAGCTCCCGCATAGCCGGCCATAAAGGTGTAAAACAGACAATAAAAAGAATAAAAGAAAATCACAATTGGATAGGATTAAAGAAAGCCGTAAAAGAATTCGTAAAAGCGTGCGAAATTTGTCAAAAAGTGAAAACAAGGAATATAACAATGAAACAACCCATGGTCATAACAACTACTTCCTCTGAACCGTTTAAACGAATTTTCATGGATATTGTAGGTCCATTACCTGAATCTTTCCGCAAAAACAAATTTATATTAACCATTCAAGACGATCTAACCAAATTCTCGTTTGCCTTTCCGATATTTTCTCAGGATAGCGAAACAGTCGCTCGTATTTTTGTCGAGAACGTCGTAAGCTATTTTGGAATACCAGAATCACTCTTAACGGATCAAGGGACAAATTTTTTAAGCGCACTTTTTTCTAATGTGTGTAAGTTGCTAGAAATAAAAAAAATTCATACTACTGCATACCACCCGCAAACTAATGGGTCACTCGAGAGAAGTCATCGCACTTTAATCGAATACATTAGGTCCTTCATCGATAAAGATATTCAAAATTGGGATTCGCTAATTCCGTACGCAATGCTATCTTATAATACGTCAGTGCACAATACAACTAATTACACTCCATTTGAACTGATGTTTGGTAGAAAATTCTCAACCCCTTCAGCTTTTAATAAAGTCGAACCCTTTACAATTATAATGACTATTCGTTACAAATTAAACAAAATTTCCAAGAAACATGGAAAATTGCTAAAGAGACAATTCAAAAAGCTAAAGAAAACAATAAATTGAGATATGATTCTAACAGCCATCCCCAAAACATTCATGTAGGCGATCAAGTCATTATTAAAAATCATTCGTTAAAAATAAATTAGATTTACACTGGTTAGGCCCATACGTAGTCCAAGAATTAAAGGACAATGAAAACATTGTTATTATTAAAAACAACAAACCTTACCAGGTACATAAAAAATGAGGTCAAAGTCTTTTTCAATTAATTAAATGAGTAATTCAGTTAAGTTAAATAAATCTAAATATTAACCGATATTGTAAATATTCTTATATGCGGAACGTTCTGATTTAATGTAGCAATAATCTCGTTCTAATTAGTAGTAAATTCTTAATCATAATCTTAGCTAAAATGTTTAACCTTTTTGTTGTTAGTGTGTAAGTATTCTAGTAAAATTAGTAATTAAGTTAATTAACATACCTACATGTTGTACTATTCTGTGTTAAGTAATAGAAAAATTCAATGTATGTACTATTAGCAATTAAGTAATCCCAACTGTCTTAAGATTACTTAATTTTTTTTTGGGGTAAGGTGTTACAATCCCATCCAATTTGCAAACTATTGCAGATCACAACTTGTCAGAACTTGCTGTGTAGCAGGTACATCCCTATTGTTCCTTTTGGGATTATGACGCGTTAACCCTAGATGATAAAAGGGACTCGCTTAAGAAATTGGGGCAGTCTCGAAGTAACCTTTGTTCAATCACTCGACAATGATGTAAATACTGTAAATAAAAAACTCTATATATCAATTCAAGTATTGTTTTAACAATTTAATTGGTAATTTGAAAGAATCGTTTTGCAACACGACAGTGCGGGGCATAACACATCTGACCATTTACCTTAGACAAATAACTGTTCATCTTGACAACAATTTCTAACGTATTAAAATAATAATTATTTTCAAATGAAAAGAATCATTTTAACTGTTAGAAAACAACAATTAATTTACTAATATATCAATTAACTTGAATTGTATTGTTAAATTTTTAAATCTTCATCATTCGGTCATAATTACAGCCTATTATTAACTAATTCAGCGGTTATAGATGTATATCTCTTGTAGAATACGGTACTCTAATAGAAACTAAACTCCAGTTTAACGTAATTACTTTCAGTTCTAAGGCAATCACTGAATGAGATAACATTAGCAGAAGTTTATTGAGGGTTTTTTTAATTTCTACTAATACCCATCATACCTAATTTTATGCATTTCCACACAAAATAATTATATTCTAGGATCAATACCTTAAATATATATGTAGAGCTATAATAATTGATATTCAAGAATACTCTCCTACAGAATTACTCGATCCATATTAAGTTCAACCTAGACGTGCCACTACTGCTATCAGACTATGTTCACATAATCATTTATAACAACCCTATGGGGTGGGTTCTAAACTGTAATCATATGTTAATGAATACAGAGAGAAACGTTAACAGCTCTACCAGGTAAACCATACAAAAGAAGTATTTAGTAAAGCATTTCGTTTTATTCAAACAGAAGTTGTGGCAACATGAACAAAATTTATAGACGTATTAACATTCTAGACCACGGAATCTTATAACGATCCACATCGGTTTCGAAGGTTCCCAATTTCTTTAATCTGTTATCGGGAATATTCTTTGCCATTGAATCAAGCTAAGGCTTTTCCAATTAATAACATAAAAAGTTATTCCATAAATACCTGCAAAAAATTATTTTATTTATTTGGTTTTAATATGTATTTATGTAATTATGAAATATTCATTTAAAATTTTTGTCGAACATGTTGTGATTTCCGTTTTGCGGATGAACGAAATACAAGATGCAAGAAGAAAAGTAAATATGCTATTTATTATTCGATGGATACTAAAGCCACTCTTTGAAATTTAATTTGTCTCTTTTATTTGATTGTGCTCATAAGATAAATAAAAGTTGATTCGTTTTAATATTACTCTCTAAATTTTAAAATTATATTAATTATAACAATAACCGGATATGAATAATGGAATTAAACAATAAAAATTAAAGCAGTTATGGTTAATTTACCTACTAATATGAATAAACAAAACCGGAGGAGAAAAATCGTATGATGCTATACTATAAAGGTATACCTAAGAAAGCACATTTAATTATAAACTAAGTTAATGCTACAGCAAATAATAGGAAAAGTAAAGAATCTAAAAGCAATATCTTAATCTAATAGTTAAACAACTGGTAATTTCTTAAATACACTTAACACTAAACCGTACTTCAAGAAATGTCGAGTACGAATGTGCAGAACGCACAAACAGTTGGATAGTCTCTGCTGAACCATTCATCGTATTAAGTGTGCATAACCTTTAACCACTTGTGGAAATGAATTTAAAGACATGTACTAAAATAACATTTGGTTAGTTCATATTCATGAAATAAACTTAAATGTTTATTCAAATCAAAATAAAATTCTCTATTCTTGTCCACATTTAACAATAAAGGCAAAAACCAAACTTTGCAAGCAAAGAAGAATGTGAACCACAATCGTTGATCAACAATTCATCTCAATTTCCTAATTATTTTTATTCATTTTTATTCAACACTTCTTTATTATGACGTCATAAAAATGATGACTTTATTTGAATTATGGGGTTTATAAAACACTAGTGGTTTTATGAATTAATAATTAAACTGTTTTGATATAATTCAACAGTTTACAGAAAACTGAATAGTTTATTGAACATCAAAAAATACATTATAAGTGCATTATCGTTATCAGGAGCGATAAACTTAAGTGCTTAAAACACGCGTGTCGATGGCAAGCGAAGTATTTCTTGTACATTATCATACACGCAACGAAAGAACACTTGATACGCATTTCGCTCTTATTATGAGCTCATCAGAGGTGAATACTTAAGTACAACTGTACAAGAAAGAGGTTGGTGTTCTTTCGTTGCGTGTATGCTACTGTACAAGAAATACTTGGTTTGCATCGACACGCATGTTTTAAGGATTTAAAGTTATTGCTACTGATAACGATAATGCACTTTAAACATTCAATGTCGTTACAGTTAACTGTTGGCATTTCTTAGTTTATACTATTTATACGTGTCCATATTACCCGAATTGTCGTTAGACACACATTTTACTTAAAATACATTTTCTAAGTACCTACATAAAATAACAATTACTAAGAATATGAAACAGGAAATTGTTTGTTGAGGTTTACGTTAACATTTATATTAAAAGATATAGCTGTATTTGTTTCATTTTTGTCACTTCAATGTTGTTTCCACATTAATTCAATTTTTTCTCAGTATTTACAATAACATTTGTTTCCGTCTCCGAATCTACACCCAGTATCTTATTAGCAATCTCCATTTTACTTGAAATTGATTCTTCAACATAGCATTTGTGTCACGATTGTCGATTACCATCGACCATCACTTTGGACCTGAGAAAACATCGGAAGATAAAGAAGTAGTGGTGTAATTTGTTGAAGTAAATTTTGTATCTTTGAAACGTATGTTGTGATAAATAAATATATCTGAACGTATGTGTCAAAAAAAAATAATATAAATATAATAAAGGTACTTTTTATTTTTTATAGTGCCGAAACGCGGGAAGACTAAGGCAAAGAACGAGAACGTAATAATAACGAAATTGATGATAAAGTGTAGATGTAACAAACAATAATATTCAGTGACTGTGCACTAAATAAACGCAAATAAAAAAATGAAACGTGTCGCAGTAACAAGTAGTCGTACTCAATTAACGAAATTGTTAAATATAGCAAAGGAAATATTGGTTTTTGATAACGAAAATTTAAGCAAACTTAAGGTGTGTCGTGATAGAATTAAAATTGTCAACAATACATTGGAACGTACCAATGCAAATTTAATGTCCGTGCTTCAAGAAACTGATTTCCAAAAGGAATTCGACAAAATATGGAAATATCATGATCAATCAGCTGAAATAACGTCCAGGTTAGAAATTCGCAATAAATTCTAATTAAATTGGCGAAGGGAAAAAAAAAAAAAAAAAAAAAAAAAAAAAAACCGAAGTTTGTAATACTTTATCATCAATTGGGGTAATACCAGAAGAAGGAAAAGTCTTTTTTTTTGTTTTACCACTAGTATTAGAAACTATGCCTGGTTTGTTAATTTTTTGGCGAGCGTCTTCCTCCGCTTCTGTATTAGAAACGCGAGTGTCTGTCTCAGTGATAATTGTACTTATAGACTGACGCACTCCAACAGGTTTCTTTACAACAAAATACGTTTGTAGTCCTTCAATCAATGATGAGATCGATTCTTTTAACAAATATTGTGTATCCACCATCACTGGTGTAGCCGTTGCTATGGCGTATGATACATTTGACGGCGAGATAACTGAAACAACTTCCTTCTTGGCTTCAGGATAAGATAAGTTTTCCCTAGCTTTTATCTCCTGAATGGTCATTTCTTGCTTTTATATCGGACAAGCACAATGAAAGTGTATAATGCTCCTCGCTAAAGATGATTCACTTAATCAGTTTCTCGTAGGTTGTCCTTCATGGGGAACCTTACTACATCTACCAAGTTGTTGGTCTTCACATCTCAATGACGTATACCCAAACTTCAAACAACGGTAGAAATGCATAGGAAATTGAAGGTATAGTTTAACAGGTAATGTAAAAAGCACCATTAATTTTAGCTGATAGTGTAAAAGTGTTGAAGGTTAGTGTATGGTTATTAGTATCACACAGTTCACCATTTACTTTCGTTTTGATACGCCTAACTTCTACAACTTCTTGACTTTTAAACTCTTCTGCAATTTTTTATAAAATGTGGTTCAATAAATCTCTACAACTTATGACGTCTCTTGATGTGCTGAGCGTTTTATGTGTACTTACCTCAACTTCATATCCGCCAATTCTAGTTGTGCTTAACAACTTGTTTGATTGTGCGGCAGAGACTGTTTCGATAATAATCAACCCTTCCCATATTTTCCTAATATTTTTTAAATCTTTTATTAAATAAATAACGCTTTCTAAAAGGGAATATTTTTCGAAAAGTCTTCATGATCAAGAACCGGGGAGATCACATTTTTTGATTTGTGATGCCACCGAGACTTTGAAACTTTTAATAACTTTTGTTTATTATATTTTTAATGTATTATTACTATTACTATTATGTACTAACACGACGCATACATTCATGTTTTTCTTCAAAAACTAGCTTGTCAATTTTGCCAAATTGTGCCTTTTAATTATCTATTGTTTAAAAAAAAAACCATTTACATTTGGATTCACATTATAATTATACAATTATTAGCATGTAACAACTTAAAACCTATGTATTACTCTAAACAATTAGTTTGAATTAAAAAAGCAGATGTAAATAAAACATTTACAATAAACATTATATACTGACTCATTATTACCATTTGCGTCACTTTCAGATAAATTTCAGATTTCAGTTGTCATTCGGATTAACATTTACTGTCTACCATTATGTACTCTAAAATTAATTTTTCAGCACCAAGGACACTGTTCAGGAGAACATTGGGCTTTCGCTTATGATCATGTTGTCGTAAGTAAGCATGCTAGGGTTAGATGGAACATTTTGTGTTTAAGCGTTAATTGTTCAACAATAATTAACCTTTGCATTTAAGGAATTCAGGGCTACCGGTTACATGTTATTTTACAGTGACTATCATTATAAATCATTTTCTTTTGCATAATGCATTTCTAATGTACACTGTTTATGATTCAGGTAGATCTAAAATGATTTCTTCGTACCAGGAGTTGATACATCCGAATTAGTTCGTTGTTGAAACTTTATGCGTTTAATGGTAACAATAGTTAATGGAACTAAAAAACTTTTCTGATTTCTTTCTTGTTCAAATTATGCTACTAAAATAAGCACTAGTTGACAAAATTAAGGTCGTAATAAATTTCCTTACTAAAAATTCGAAATTTTTATTTGTTTTAAAAAGAACAACAACATATGAAAAACGATAGTAATAGCAAAAATTCAAAGCAACAAAAATGACAGTAAAACGTATTTGTCAGAATTTAAACAAATATTGAAGTCAATTGAGCAACTATTCTAATACACAGCTCTTTAACCTTTATTACCTTGACATATATTACACTATAATTTGGTGATGTGGGGATCTTCTTTTGTAGCAAGAGCTGTTGTTACGTTTGTCGTTAGCACGAGAAGGTAACACTATTTGCATCAACACTCAAAAATTAAAATAAACGGGGCACGACGGTTATATTGTAAAGCAGACTTACGAGTACCGTTGCTGTTTAACAGCAGTTGGTTGGTAAATACCTTCCAGCAATAGGAATGACATCTAAACCTATAATTACTAGAAAAAAACATAGTATTTGATAATAGAAAATTTATCTACTTTTTTGTAAGAATCGATTATGTTTATTGTTATTATCAATTTTTAGCTGCACGTTCCTGGGGGCAAAATTTATATAACCGAAGTTGATTATGCTTGCTAGGGTGTTATGTAAACCTTTCACGCAAAGATTTACAAAAAAAGTAATGAGTATCTCCTACTTGTCTTTGTTGTTCTATTTAGTTAAAAAAATAATTACAAACAACAATTTGCCGTTGGTTTCCCGTTTGTTTAGATTTTAGAAAAGTTTAAATCCTCTATTATAAACTTAATACTTTCAATAATAGCTTATCATCCTCATTATATAAAATTGTTTTTCGCCGAAATTACATTAGAATTCATTTCCTGCATTACACAAGTACTTTTGAGATTTATTGTTTAAATTACTATTACAATAGCAAAACATACAATATTGTTTAGTTATAGTCTTAATGTAATTATTAAACATTTGCTGTCCGGAAAGTGGTAGTTGGAACATATAAACATAGAAAAATATGCAAATTCTAACCATAATTCATTTATTTAAAATTCTATATTAGTGCCGATTTGAATAGTTGTCTCGAGTTAGCGAGGGGGCTGGAGTATGTTACAAAAGTACTGTAGGGCGTTTGGGATTAAAATAGACCCGCAATCATACTGTATATTTGAATAAAAAAATATCACACTTCCAAATATTATTAGTAAATAATAAGAACAATTATTTACATTTCAATCGAGACAGATACATATTTCTGATCTGTATTACTATTAAAAAGGTTAAAGAAGTAAATTCAAAATACAACATTTGGGACCAAATTTGCAAGATAATATATAAATAACACTAGATTTAGAATAAATAATTAAATAAAAACATTTAATAGTAGCAACGAAAGACTCGTAAAAGTATTCCGAACAGAAAGAACGCGTTAACAGGATAATCATATAATTCAAAAAAGTATAGTGGTTATTTCTCAGTGAACGTGTGGGGTTGGGTAAGCGCGCACGGACTGTGAGTTTGCTGGTTTATAGACGGTCGTCTTAATTCTGAAGAATATTTGAACATTTTAAAAAAATGTTATGAAGCTTTCAGTTGAAGTATTGTATCCCGATGAAAACTATATTTTTCAAAACATAAGTAGTCTTATTTTTTACTCATAATTTATTACTTGACTGAACTCAAAAAAAAAAAAAATTGAATTCCTAATGTAACAAATTAAATTTAATGTTTGTATATTATTTAATTTTTAGAATCACAATTTTCTACTAATAATTTTTTTTGAATAATTCTCTATATCTATTTACACCGGTTTTTGAAATAATAATTAATTTATGTTATTTTATTTTAAAACATGATCCCACTAAAATTTTACATTTAGCTGCTATTTGAACCCATATAAGGCTGAAATTTTAGATGCAGTTTGCAAAAAGCCTTGTATTTGACAGTTACCTAAATAAATTTATTTTATCTTATACAGGGCGGTTTAAAATTAATGATTTTGACATGACATACAAAAAAGGTCAAAGCTTTATTTTTTCAAATAGAATATCCTGTATATTACTTGAAATTCTGATAGACAATTAAAATGCCTTCAAGTTGATATAGCATAGTGGTATAGCTAACTTGTCAACTTTTCGAAAGAATTGCAATAATTATTAAAAATCACATTGTCTTTACATAATTTGCGATTACACGCAAAGCGCGCTTTTAAATTTTAAAAATACAATGTCTGGAAACCGAATGACGAACCTCTAACATAGTTGATTGCTGATTCCATCACATCAACGCAAGTGTCGAAAGTTGATGCAGATACGGTTAAAACCGCAGATTTAAATTCAAGGCAGGTCGTTGACATACAACAAAACAGCAAAGGACCCAAAATCAAACCCTGCGGTATCATTAAATCGTGGATTCAAATATATGCCGTTGACTCGTACTCTCTGCACTCTATCGGCAAGAAATGATCTAATTAGAAGCAAATTTTCAGAATTAAAGTTATATTTAGATAACACTGTGTAACAAAACTAAAAATTAAGTTTCGTTCCCGGGTTGGGACTCGGTTTTTTCTTGTTTTCTATGTCCCAGGGAGTCAAAGTCGAAAAATAGTGAAAAAATCATCATCACCGATTGGGCTTAAAATCGCAGGGGTTGTTTGTCATCTAATGAGACCACCCAAAAATTTTTAGATACCCTGGTCAAAAACCTGTTAGTTACGCCACCGAAACATGCATTTTTTATCAAAATTTTGAGATTTCATCCTCAATAACTTCTTTAAAAAATGATGGTTTGATTATAATATAATTTTATTTATTTTTTAAAAAAAAAAAAAAAAAAAAAAAGGGGAAAAAAAAAGAAGAAGAGAAAAAAAAAAAAAAAAAAAAAAAAAAAAAAAAAAAAAAAAAAAAAAAAAAAAAAAAAAAAAAAAAAAAAAAAAAAATAAAAAAAAAAAAAAAAAAAAAAAAAAAAAAAAAAAAAAAAAAAAAAAAAAAAAAAAAAAAAAAAAAAAAAAAAAAAAAAAAAAAAAAAAAAAAAAAAAAAAAAAAAAAAAAAAAAAAAAAAAAAAAAAAAAAAAAAAAAAAAAAAAAAAAAAAAAAAAAAAAAAAAAAAAAAAAAAAAAAAAAAAAAAAAAAAAAAAAAAAAAAAAAAAAAAAAAAAAAAAAAAAAAAAAAAAAAAAAAAAAAAAAAAAAAAAAAAAAAAAAAAAAAAAAAAAAAAAAAAAAAAAAAAAAAAAAAAAAAAAAAAAAAAAAAAAAAAAAAAAAAAAAAAAAAAAAAAAAAAAAAAAAAAAAAAAAAAAAAAAAAAAAAAAAAAAAAAAAAAAAAAAAAAAAAAAAAAAAAAAAAAAAAAAAAAAAAAAAAAAAAAAAAAAAAAAAAAAAAAAAAAAAAAAAAAAAAAAAAAAAAAAAAAAAAAAAAAAAAAAAAAAAAAAAAAAAAAAAAAAAAAAAAAAAAAAAAAAAAAAAAAAAAAAAAAAAAAAAAAAAAAAAAAAAAAAAAAATCGAGACCTGGCTGCTGGCTCGCATTTTAAAGCTGTTCCTTCTTCCGTGTCTGAAAATCACGCTTATAACCCCACGCATTCAACTGAAGCGCTGTCTTTCGGAGCCTGCTGTTATCTGACCAACTTTAGTTCGAGTGCTACGGTCATTACTACTATTAAATGTTTTTATCGTTAAAGCCCGTTAAAAGTCTGGTGGTTAACCGCCTATATTATCTGCAGGGTAGCCGTCGCTGGTGCTCTTTAATCGGTAATAAATCAGCATCTCGCGATGCGTATGTATTTACTAATGCGTATCTTGACGGAAGTGTTCCACCACACCAACTTCGTATGATTGCGGTCTATCCCCAAGCTTTGCTTTTTGACAACATTCACCCCCCTCATATTGAATGAGGGCCAAGGCGGATGTCTTTTCTGTGGTCCAACTACTACTTTCAGACAACAAATGTTTAACAATTACATTGAAGACACTGTATTCTCGTTTTGCTGACAGCAATAATTTAACGTAAATCTCAAGCTACTGATTAACAATACGGAAATAATTAATCTTCAAACTTTAATTTATAATGAGATGAACTGATATTAATTGGTTATAATGAGAGGATTTAAAGCTTTTTCTAAAATCTAGTAGGCAGTGGTGTTTTGTGATGTTTTTGGCTTAAATGGTAACAAGGTACTCGTGTTTTGTTCTCTGAGTCAGAAGGTTTACATAACTCTGGCATAATCTTTTGATTTTGGTATGCAAGATGATGTCCATTACAAAAAGTGAATACTTTATTATCGATATAAATATTCTCCTGATATACAGCCAACTATTGTCTGCTTTACAACAAATAGATTGCTTGGTTGTAATTTTTGAGTGTTGGCCTGCAAATGGCTGGCAGCGCTCTTGCTGAAACCCCATCTGGTGTCCATATGTCAGGTAATAAGGTAAACGTGCTCGAGGTGACAATATTTGTTTTGAAATTCTGGTGGCTCTCATTTTGTTGCTGTTTGCTATTCAGAATTCTTTAAAACTGAAAAGAACTCGAATTTCATGAGCTGCATTTGCTGTGTCCTTTGAAATCGAAAGGGCACAGTTCCATGGCTGACAGGTACTGGTATGAAATTTCAACGGCAGTATCGATGTCAACTCTGACGCGAAAAATCATTTTAATGATCATGCTCACTATGCTCTTTATGTATTCGCAAATGCAAGGTTAGTATTTCGTTGAACTGGTAACTTTGCCAAGCTTACAAATTTCTTACTACATTAACAATCGCAACTTAATGTTCTCTAATTTGAACCAATTGCAGAAGCCGCATGACAGGCAGCAAATGTTAATGCGAGCTGGTGACAATGTCGTGCATGTCTTTGACCAACAATGTTTATTTATCTGCGCAGCTCAAGCTATTATTTAAGTAATACATGGAGTTTTGAAGACAGGCCCACATATGTCGCGCCAATTATAATGTAAATCAATATATGGTACAAACAATTGTTAAAATTGACAAAACTGGTACGAAAAATGCATTGCTGTAACAAGCAATAATACATTAAAAAATATAATAAACAAGATATAAAAAGTTTCAAAAGTCTCATTGACATCACAAATCAAATACAATATTAAAGCGTTGACTATTTTAGTAAGGCAAAAAATATTAGAAACAGGTAATATCACAATCAAGTGATGCTTACAACTAAGTAGCAGATATAGACGAGTAGTACGCATAAAACTCGGCTGGCTCAGGGCGTCATGAGACAACAGAAGGTGATGGTCAGAGCAAGAAGGCCAAAGGCAGAAGTTGAACAGGCATCAAGCAGTAATCGGTGAACTGTGTGTGCTGGCAACCCATACGCCTTTGCGCTTTTACTATCGCTTTAAAGTAATGATTCGCTTTTGACCGCACGACCAAGCTGCCGCAGCCGGGCCTGTAGATTTCGCTGGGCTGAGACACGGGCCTACGTCGTGTGGTGAGGATGGCGGGTCCCATGGTGACTGGCTGCACGAAGCTGAATCCTTCGTGATAACGTCGACAGAAATGTTTCATTCGAGGAAGATAAGCAGAGAGAAAACATCTTCGCAACCCAGAAAGAGACCGTTTCGAACCACTGCGTCCATAGCCGTATCATACGCCGCTGCTGGCTTGGATATGACGTTAAAATCGATCATCGTGATTGAAGAGACCCTGAGCATATTTTTGAAACACCTGTTGGTACGTCGATCCTGTCACTGGTGTTTACTGCGTTTCTGGCTTGGGCGCAAAACCAGGCATAATTCAATATTAGTGGTGAAAAAGAAGACTTTCATACAGTGATAAGCAAATCTGAGCACGCTGAAAAGGACTGACTTGAATAGAAAGGTTTGTAACCGAAGAATCTCATAACTAAACCAACTGAAAATAAAATGTTCTTATTTGTTCGTGTTGTATTTATTTACATAATTATTATAATGACTGTATGCTCTATTCGTATCATCAAATATGACACAAACTTACATCCCCAACAAAGTTGCGACTGTAAATTCTAGACAATCAGGAAACAGAAGGATGTTCATAATATTGGGCCATGCGACACACAGGCTCAGCAACTATTGTGGATTTGTTCTGTGTTACACCTGGTGTTTAAAAGCAATTTTATAACAAATGGACACATTGCCCAACAATTTATCGTTTTCAGATCCTTACCATTCTTGTCTTAGACACATGACGAAATGAAAATCGAGACATCAGAAGACTCACTTCTGTTGCTGTAATGATTATTTCGAAGCCGATGAGCTGGGGCGTATAACTGGCTAGAGGTAATGGGCTCGTTTAATCAACTATTCTCGATTGTGACTGATTATGATCCCAAAAAGCACTGTCTCAAGAAGATCAGGAGTAACATTCCTCCCGACGTCGCTAAGCCGATATGCGCCATATCGGTCAATGAATAACTGAAGGCAAGCAAGCCAGGAACAATCGCTCGTCAGAGGCTAACAAAGCAGCCGGCACTGAAACCAAAAACTTTGTTGGCCGCAGCTCGGCGCATCCCCTGCTGAGTGGCAAATTCATTGCGGAAGCTGGCTGGGTATTTCGGCTGATGATCTGTCTATTGCAGACAAAATCAATTTCTTGAACCACAGACAAATTGCTGTTACGTTCCAACTATTTTCAATTCGCTCACGACTTTGCTGCTGGGACACAGCAAGTACATCAAGCAATTTTCGCTTTAGCTGTTGTGGCTGGATTAGTGTTCTGAGCTGCGATACCGTTTCATTTTTTATTGCGTTTGACTGAATGCGCAGTCTATTGTTCGTTACATCTGCGCTTATCGTGTTTAAGATTGATAGCTGGGTTGTCGTTGCCAATCTTCCGCGTTTCAGCGCAAAAATAAGGCGATAGCGGCAACTATTTTTATATTTTGCGACACCGTTCCGGGCATTTGTTATCTGGCATACGTTTCAGATACAAAACCCCGCTCGGCAAATGCACCACTACTTCTTTCCGATCTCGGTCCCAAAGTGGTCGATGAAATCGGCTGATCGTGACCTGCTCGTTAGTCAATTTCAAGCCAGAAGACATAATGAATCTTTGAGTCAAATTCAGGCAACAGATCATGCTGAAAAACAGGTATGTGAACAACATTGAGACAAGAGCAAGCTCCCAGCTATGTCTTTGTATAAATATTTGTAAACGAACTTCCTGTTTCTATTCTTAGTAATTGTATAACAGGTACTTAGAAAATGTATTTTAAAACAAATATTGTGTCTAACGACAATTCGGGTAATATGGACACGTATAAATAGTATAAACTAGAAATGCCAACAGTTAACTGTAACGACATTGAATGTTTAAAGTGCATTATCGTTATGTTGGCAATAACTTTAAATCCTTAAAACATGCGTGTCGATGCAAACCAAGTATTTCTTGTACAGTAGCATACACGCTAACGAAAGAACGCCAATAACGGCGTACGGACCGCTATTAGTATTCACCTCTGATGAGCTCATAATAAAGCGAAATGCGTATCAAGTGTTCTTTGTTGCGTGTATCGCAATGTACAAGAAATACTTTAAACTTGCAATGTTCTTTCCTTATAAGATATCTCTTAATTCACACGCCTGTTACATTCAATAAACTATTGAATTATATCAAGCTGGTTAATTCAGTAATTCATAAAACCACTAGTGTTTTATAAACCCTAATTCAAAAGTATCGGCCTTTATGACGTCATAATAAAGTGTTGAATAAAATGAATAATATTAGAAGTGAATGATTGTTGATCAACGATTGTGATTCCTTTTTAACTGCTTGGTTTTGCCTTTATTGTTAAATGTGGACGAAACAGAGAATTTTATTTTGGACTGAATGAAGTTTATTTCATGAATGGCTTAAAATGTTATTTTGCATGTCTTTAAATTCATTTCAAGATGGTTAAAGGTTATGCACATATACGATGAATGGTTCAGCAGAGACTATCTGCGTTCTGCGCTGACATTCGTACTCGGTACGGTAACGTTTACCTAGATTAAGTGCTGGTAACACTTTCTGGTTCTACTAACTGTAGCATTAACTTAGTTTATAATTAAATGATAACCTTAGGTATACCTTTAGTATGGCATCATACGATTTTCTCCTCCATTTTGTTTATTCATATTAGTAGGTAAATTAACCATAACTGCTTTAATTTTTATTGTTTAATTCCATTATTCATATCCGATGATAATTAGTGTATTTTTAAAATTTAGAAGTAATATTAAAACGAATCAACTTTTATTATCTTATGAGCACAATCAAATAAAGAGACAAATTAAATTTCAAAGTGGCTTTAGTCCATCGAATAATAAATAGCATATTTACTTTTCTTCTTGCATCTTGTATTTCGTTCATCCGCAAAAGAAATCACAACATGTTCGACAAAAATTTTAAATGAATATTTCATAATTACATAAATACATATTAAAACAAATAAATACAAATAATTTTTTGCTCTATTTATGGAATAACTTTTGTTATTAATTGGAAGAAGCAGCTTGAACTTCAATGACAGAAGATATTCCCCAGATTAAAGTGAGAACCTTCGAAACCGATGTGGATCGTTATAAGATTCCGTGGTCTAGAATGTTAATACGTCTATAAATTTTGTTCATGTTGCCACAACTTCTGTTTGTAATGCAGAAATGCTTACTAAATACTTCTTTTGTATGGTTTACCTGACGTAACTGTTAACATTCATTAACATATGATTACAGTTTGAAACACCCCATAGAAGGTGTTATAATGATTATGTGAACATAGTCTGACGTGATATGGTCGTCTAGGTTGAACTTAATATGGATCGAGTAATTCTGTAGGTATTATAGCTCTACGCCATATTGGGCAATTGATCTAAGTATTATTGATGAGCTCAGGCGTGATGGTGATGAGGTAAAAACCCTCAGCCAAACTCTGCTAATATTATCTCATTCGTATGTTAGAAGGTGGCGTTAAACTGGAAGTT
The DNA here is from genome assembly GCA_030710515.1 of Abscondita cerata. NCBI lineage: Eukaryota > Metazoa > Arthropoda > Insecta > Coleoptera > Lampyridae > Abscondita > Abscondita cerata. The sequence goes on from JALBCR010001924.1 coordinate 106,210, forward strand.
TAGCCTATTGAAGCGCAAACCATTCCCAGAAGATATACATCTATAGCCGCGGAGTAGTGTAGCAATTACTGACCGAATGACTAATTTAAAAAGAGGCAACAATACAATTCAGAGATTGAACAATGTAAATTGAGTGTTGTTTTTAACAGTTAAAACTCGATTCTTTTCGACTGAAAATATTATTATTTTGCTACGTTAGAGAAGGCCGTTGTCAGATGAGCAGTTATTTGCTAATTGCAACAGATTTCGACTGAAACAACAGCTATTGACTTCAGATAGATATACGTTAACTGATGACAGCAACGCGTATACAAACAGAAGGCAAAAAGTCGAGATGCAGATGCACAATAACAAATCGTCCCATTAATGCAGGCGGAACACCAACAGATTCAAAAATGTAAAAAGTCTTAAAGTTGCTAAGTGCTTTTAGAAAGACGATTTTCAGAACAATAGCAATCGAAAGTAACTGGTGAAACGAGATTTCAATCGACAGACGTGACTGTGTTGACGCGATAGCAACTTTCATATCAGCAATTTCAGAAAGAAGCATAGCTGGAGTTGTTTTGGTTGGCTGGTGCATGCGAAAAGGACACTGCAAATTGGCTGGCATTCCATTCTGGTTCACAAAATTGTGCTGATATATTGTCTGTCGGAAGTTTTGTGAAGACAAAAAGCAGTAGGAGTGATATTGATCTGCCAATTTCATTTCAGCATTCCGATTTTCAAGGCTAATGGCATGCGTTTATAGAATTTGTTTGAAATGGCTGACCATTCCAAAGGTTTGTTTTCATTTAAATGGCAAAAATTCAGCTTTAATGACACCAATAATACGAAAAGTTAAACCACTGAGCTAACCTGGTTGCTCTAGGAGTAACTGAATGCCTTTGAATTGCAAAGATCATTTAGAAAAGTCGGCACAAACAAAAACAAAATAGTATCATTTAAAAATTGGCTGGAGGCTGAGGCTGATCAGGCACTTTGTACAGTTGTGTTGACATGGACCCATTCTGCAACGAAATTCAAATAATACAGACCATCATGCAAAAATGAATACCAGACAGCTGCACCAATTAGTGAGTGTAAACACGGTGGCTTCATGTTCTTTGCACAATATTACTCCGCCAAAAACCTGACCATGCGTTAAAACTCGAGTGTGTCAAACTGCCCAAGTATGAATTGTGTAATGAGGCTTGGTGCGCTCCCAATGCTCTTAAAAGCAGGCACATGATTTTTTTATATTAGAAGTTAGAAGGAAAATGAAACTACTTACGCTTTGAAACACCTACTGGAGCATAAAATCACGGCTTGAACAGATCATATGCGATTCCCGGCAGACAGTCAGAGAAAGCACGATCTTGTCCAGACTCAGCAAATCTGTAAATAGTAAAATAAGAGCTATAATTGACCAACAGGAAAGGCACAGTCAGGAAGGCTGCTGAAAATGTTATTTGGTGTCAAATTTGCGACAAACATACCAGTGTTAAGGAAAAGAGCGAATGCATTTCTAAAATAAAAAAACAAAATAACGGATGGAAACTGAATAAGTTGATAACTGCAAATGAATAAACTGACAACTGTCAGCC